>VMDO01026093.1:0-27231 GCA_007922755.1 Pedetes capensis | reverse complement strand
TCTCTTTAGAGTATTGAAAAGCAAAGATGTCACATTGAAGACAAAGGTGCATCTGACTCATGCCATGGTATTTTCAGTGGCATCATATGGTTGTGAAAGCTGGACATTGAACAAGAGAGACAGAAAAAGAATTGATGCTTTTGAATTGTGGTGCTGGAGACATCTATTGAATATACCATGGACTGCCAAAAGAACCAACTAATCTGTCCTAGAAGAAGTGCAACCAGAGTGCTCCTTGGAAACAAGAATGGCCAGACTGTGTCTTACATATTTCGGACATGTAGTCAGGAGAGAACAATCCCTGGAGAAGGACATCATGTTTGGGAGAGTGGCAGGTCAACACAAAAGAGGAAAACCCTCCACCAGATGGATTGACACAGTGTCTGCAACAATGGGCTTAAACATAAATAAGATCATTTGCCTGGCACAGAATCGGCAAGTATTTTGATCTGCTGTACGTAGGGTTGTTATGAGTCGGACTCAACTAGACGGCACCTAACAACAACAACAACTGCCTCTGAATGGCATACTTTACCAACTCAAAGCCTCACTTTATCTGACTTTCACTTTCTCCACCCCCTCCTTCCCTGCTTGTAACCCACAATATAAGCCTTTACCCTGCAATGAGTCAGGGTCCCAACACTGAACTGCTGCTGGTGAGGCGTGGTACCCTCAAGCTTGAGCTTTAATAAAGGCTCTTTGTTATTGCATGTGACTTTGGACTCCCTGGTGGTCTTTGGAGAACTCGAACTTTGGGTACAACAAATGGAGTAAGAGGGTTGTTCAGGGGTTCAGGTCATGAGGTTCAGGCATTCCTGACACCTTCATGTGACATAGTCAGTTCCCCTCTTTTGCCTAAACTAATTCAAGCTGGGAGGTTCTGGTTTTGGTTTTGTTTTGTTTTAATCTGAGGACTATATCCATTCTTTTCCAGGAAAAAAAAAATGTGTCTTGTTCTTTCAACTGTTCTAATGGGCCATGGTTTCCAGGCCCCTCCCTAAGCTGGCCACTCTGTCCAGGGTGTTCTCTAGGGATTTATGACCTTGGAATGTGTAGACCCAATAAGCATGATGCCCCCAAGATGGATCACACCCAGGGCACAAACTCTTCATTAATATAACATAAAAGAGGGTCAGTATTTTAGGTAGCTCCATTATCCTTGGCTAAATTGGGGTTTGTGATTATTCTGAATCCCCAGTTTTTACTGAAAAACCAGGTTTCCACAACCCTATAGTTGTACAAGCCTGCAGCCACAGCCCTGTGGCATCTGATCCCCTCAGATCTCAGAAGCTAAGCAGGGGCGGGTCTGGTTAGTGGTTGGATGGGAGACTGCCTGGGAACACCAGGAACTGTAGGCTTGGGAGACGGACCTGGCAACCCACTCCCAAAAATCAATCTGCCGTTGAAAACCCAGAGAAGCACAGACAATAGTGTTTCCCCTGTTTTATGTAGGGTCACTATGAGTCAGATACCGGCTCAACAGCACCTAGCAACAACAACAACAACATAGTTGTACAAGCCTGCAGCTGTAGCACTGCGGCATCCGATCCCATCATGTCTCCAAAGCTAAGCAGGGTTGGGCCTGGTTAGTACTTGGATGGGAGACCCCCTGGGAACACCATACTGCAGGCTTGGGAGAAGGACCCAACAACCCACTTTCTAAAATCAATCTGCCATTGAAAACCCTATGAATAGCAGAGAAGCACTATCAATAGTGTTTCACCTGTTGTATGTAGGGTCGCTATGAGTTAGATACCGACTCCATGGCGCCTAACAACAACATAGTTGTACAATTAACTCTCTGAATTAGAGACTTTAAAGTTTTGAGTAAAGTTAGTTTCATCCCACTTTTGTTGACCTCATGCCCCATCCTGTTATGATAATTAAAAATCAAATTCTTTCATCTGTAATGTTAGCTAGCCATCCTAAACTTGGGCAAGTCAAGCTTTCTTGGCTAGGGTCATAGACAGAACTTTCTGATGCTATGGATATACTCCCTGCTTAGCCATAAGTCCTTAAAAGATAAATCCCTCACCCAAATGGGCAGGGGTGACAAGTGTCTTCTTGCCATTCCAATTGATGAAAACCAGAGCTGCCTGATCTTATGTTTAATCCTATCCACTATCTATTAAAATTCACTAAAGCTTGCTAAGCCTCATTTCTTTGAAAGCCTATCAGGTTTCAGTTTCATCAAAGTCAAGTGTATTTAATTAACACAATCCAATTCATTCTGGATATGGTCAAGTTCCCCTAAAGGTACTCAATAGAGCTACTGGTATTTTTATAGGAATTAAATAGATGACACAATAGGCAAAAATAAGCATGCTTTATACATGCCATTACTACCACCTCTTTTGCATACAACTGAATAAATTATTTTTTGTTATGAAACATTAATCCTCTTTGCAAAGTAGAATAAGTCCCATCTCAGATGCAGCCTCCTAAGGAATACCTTGGGAGCCAAACTTTAGCAATTTTGCACTGGCAGAATGAGGAAGGGACACAGTCGTTGGGCAGGACTGCCTATCTGGTGATGTCAAAATTTTGTCCTTCTGGTGTCAGCTGCAGCATTTTACACTCTAGTTTCCCCCTCTGGTATTCTGGATTATAGGAAGGGATCAGATGTGTAGACACAAGATCGCACTCGGAAGCCGGGGTAATCACAGTCAAACTAATACAGCAAGATGTAGTCAGCCAGAATTGTGTAAGGAATTGGTGTGAAGACTTCTGTCCCATACTTTGTGTAATGAGTTAAATGGTAATCTCAAAAAATATGTCCAGGTGGGGTGGCACATGCTTGTAATTCCTATACTTGGGAGGCTGAGACAGAAAGAGTATGAGTTTAAGGCCAGCCTAGGCTACATAGCAAGACTCTGTCTCCAACAAACCAAAAGTATGTCTCTCTCCTAGTCACCAGGGTACGTACATATTACCTTATATATTAAAAGATTGGTTGTTACCTTATGTGGAAAAGGAATCTTTGCTGACATAACTAAGTTAATGATTTTGTGAGGAAATCATGTTGGATTACCCAGGTGGCTCCTAAGGCCAACAAAAAATGTCCTTATAAGAGAAAGGCAGAGTGGGAGCCAACACAGGGAGAAGAGAAGAATACAGACAGATGAGGCCACAAGCCAAGACCATCAACAGCCATCGGAGGCTAGAAGAGGCAGAGAAGGATTCTCTCCTAAAGCCTCCAGAGGGAATGCAGCTCTGTCGACACTTGATTTGTCTTCTAGCATCCAGAATTGGGAGGCAATGACCTTCTATTGCTTTTAACCACCAAGTTTCTGATAATTTGTTATAGCAGCCACAAGAAACTAATATTCTCTTCATGAGCAGCTGAGCAATATCTGGGAGACTGTCAAAAGGAAAAATGTGATGTGTCTGACATATACCCCACAAAGGGCACATTTCACAATCAGCCCACTGCTATCCTCCCTGGCATCAGCAAGGTCAAAGTGTTAGCCTACTCTTCCCCTCTCACTGAACCCTCAAAGTCTACCAACCACCATCCTATAACTCGTCCCTGCTCAGAGTTGCTTGCTGTTAATAGCTATTTTAGTCTGATTTTATATGGAGGAACTAGGATAGAGAGGAGATTATTGAGTGGGTTTCCCCTCTCTAGGAGGCACTGGGGCTGGAAGAAATGGAAGGGGCATCAAAAAAGGGCTCAGCCAGCCAAGCCTCCCACTGCCTCGAACTTGGATCTAGAAAGACCCTTATAATATTAAAATGAATTGGAAGTATAAGGTCACTTAACTCAGGATTTTCACACTCTATTCCTAACATAAATGTCAAAATGTAAATTTACTTCTTTTTACCACAGTTGACAAAATCAAGTAGAAATTTTAAAAACCTGTTTACTTCCACCCATTTCAGTTTAGGTTTTCTTTTTCCAATGCACACAGGCAAATACAGGCTAATCCAGCCCTTCTTCATCATCATCATCATCATCATTATTACTTCTTTTATCTCAGCATGCACTCTTTGAATTTTAAAAGTTCTCTCCTATTTTCTGATTATCCCCTTTTTTTAACATTCAATTATTTTTTCTGGGGATACAATATTACCTTGAATTTCCCTAGGAGCAACTAATATCAGTTGTGAAGGTTGGTTTATTTGGTTTGTCTACTTTTTTTTCTTACTTGTGGAATTGTCTATTATTTTCTCCAAGATCTTTATTTTTCTATTGACTTATCTTAGTGTTTCTTGAGTTGCAGGTTTTCTCAAGGGCATATAGTAGTATCTTTCAAAGGTGCCCAAAATAATATTGTACATCTGCCCTGCTCTTCTTCAAGGCCATCCACTGTCACATCATGAGGTGGAGTTGATCACTACAGTCTTGAATCTAGAAAGACCTTCTGATTGCTTTGATCAGTGGAATAAGACAAAAGTGCTTTGTGCCACATCTGGGGCTAACCCTTCACGGGCTTGGTATCTTATGCTTCCTCTCTCTTGGAAACAAGTTTCCAACTAACAGGTGTGATGACCTAGAGACCACCATGCTGTAAGAAGACCAAGCCACCCTGAAAGAAAAGCCATGGAGAAGCAAAGCACCAGGCAAGATATCACTCTTGGACCCTCAGCTCAATTGAGCTTCTGGGGACTCCAGCCCCACCTGCCATCTGACTGTAACTGCATGAGAGACCCAAGTAAGAACCACTCAGGTCATCCCAGGCAATTTAGAGAACCATGAGAGACAAACATCAGTTGTTATTTTAAGCCACTGCATCCTGGAGAGGTTTGTTAGGCAGCAATAAATAGATTATCAGAGCACTTGGCTTCGGATTCTTATTTAAAATGTGACAATTGGAAGCATCTTGGGTGGGCAGATTGGGAGGGTGACATTCATCTTAAAGAGAAAGAACAGGGAGCCACCTACTGTCTTTGAGACCTAAATATTACACTGTGAAACATTCTGCTATGTAGTGCCCACTCTCATACCAATTGTATAGTTGTCTGATAGTTCTTTAGAAAGGAACCCTATGGCTTTCAATTGTTTGTTTGTTTCTTGGCTTGCACCTAGTGCATGCTGCAATAGTCTCTTTGGGAAGTTTCGAAGGCAAAGGAAGAGTGGGACAGGTGTGCCAATCATGGAACTCTGTGCACACACTTTAACTCTATTTCCGCCTTACTTCCTGCTGCCTGCCTGGTCTCCTCTTGAGGACACTCTGGGGAGACACTCCTGTCTTAACTGTGGTCACAGGTACTTTGCCTCAGCATCAGCTTCTCCTTTCTACGGCTTTTCAGTCATGATTTCCTTTGCTTTCCATCTTCTAGAAATTTGTTGAGATCTTTCCTGTTAACAGAACTCCTCTAACCCTGTTTTATTTACGTGTGTGTGTGTGTGTGTGTGTGTGTGTGTGTGTGTGTGTGTGCTGGGAGGTGGCTAGTCATCATTTTATTTAAAATCATCCTAAATTTGGTTTTTGGTCATTTTAAATTTAGATAAAAATAAGTGTGCTCCCTCTACATTCTGGAATCTGTGTTTCATCTAAATTTAAAATACATTAATATGTCTGCTAAGAAGTTTTCTGGCTTGAATATTTGAAAAAAATTTAAGCTAGAAAATAAAAAAAAAACATACAAAATTGTGATTTCTGCTCCCAATGTTTATATAGTCTTGAAAGACCATCATTCTCAACCTAACCACCAAAATAGGCCTGTTAAGCTACCAAGTCATAGGTTTTAAAAACCCAAGAAGAATGCCAAAAACCGAGTGAAATCAACTCCAAAGAACTAGGAGGGAAGAGATTTACTGCTACTCTTATTGCCAGTGAAGCTACATAAAGAGGAGAAATCCAAAGTGTGGTAAGCAACATTTCTAAGGAAATCCTGAAGAATTTGTTGTTAGGTGCCGTCGAGTCGGTATCCAACTCATAGCGACCCTCATAGGGTTTTCAATGGCTGACTGTTTCAGGATTGCCTTGGGAGTAGATTGCCAGGTCCTTCTCCCATCTTTGCAGTGCTGGGAATTGAACTCGGGACCTCAGAGACTGCAGCGCAGCACTCTACCAACTGAGCTAAATCCCAGCCCCTAGGAAATTCTAAAGAATTTGTAAAGACCATATGTAAACTGACTTGATGGATTCAAATCCTAAATAGCCATAGCCACAAAGCAAGTCTCCATGTACCGCCAAATCCCATGGTTCTTCACACGGTTTTGAAGGCTAAAATGCCTAGAGGAAGGAGCAAAGGAAAGCTGACAGATATTTGCTATGAAACAGATGGGATCCATGCCAAATGCAAAAGGATAAGGCCCTTGAAGTCAGGGAGGAGAGCTAGAATAGGGAAGGGGAAGAAATGCTATCGAAGCCCTGCAGGATCTTAGGCTGAGGGCAGGAGAAGAGCTGGAACAACCAGTACTTCAGGCATTCCATATCTTACCCTAAGGAAGACAGAGAGGAAAGAAACCACTGAAGAATGGTTCCAAGGCATTCTAGGCTGTCAACTATCAAATCCTGGGCAAGAGGTAGAAAATCTGAAAGAAGGCTTTCTATTCAGACCTGACTATGTTAGTTACTTTTGCATCACTGTGACCAAATACCTGACAGAAACATTTAAAGGAGAAAAGACTTATTTTGGCTCACCATTTCAGAGAGTTCAGTCCATGTTTGCTTGGTCTCATGTGCTTGGGTAAGAACACTGCATTGACAGAAGCATGTGGATGGAGGTTTTTCACCTCATGGCAGACAGGAAGCAAAAAGCAAGGAAGGAACTGGGACCAAGTATAACTTTCAAAGGCACACCTCCTGTGACCTATAGCCTCCAAATAGACCTTACTTGCTTAACTTTCCAGACCCTCCAAAAATACTGCCACTAGCGGGATACCAAATATTCAACACATGAGTTTATGTGGGATATTTCATATTCAGACTGTACCATAGCCCTTTGTAGAGGGTAGGAATTCTGCCCTAGAATAACCCAAGGGTGGAGCAACAAGACTGACCATGATCTCCCCGGGAACAGAAAGAAGTCAGCTGGACTAATAAGAGAACCCCTTTGTTGTTAGGTCCCATCAAGTCAGGTCCAACTTTTAGTGACCCTACATACAACAGAATGAAACACTACCCTATACTATGCCATGCTTGGCAGTAGGTTGGTGCTTCTCTGCTATTTATAGGGTTTTCAACAGCAGATTGTGTTGGGAGTGGGCTGCCAGTTCCTTCTCTCACTTTTATGGTGCTGAGGGTCAAACCCAGGGCCTCAGAGAGCACAGAGCAGCACTCTACCAACTGAGCGAAACCTCAACCCAAGAGAACTCCTTAGAGACCCAAAAGACAGGCAGTTGAGTAGTAAATCAAAAGAAGATATCCTCCAACTCAGAAAGCTTATGTCAGTTCTCTTGGGCACCATTGGAGGAAATATCCCAATTGCTTCCTTAAAATATTTGAAGTCAATGATGAGTTTAATCAATGAAAAACCCTGCAAATTCCAGACCTAGTACAACTACAGATATACTAGCCTGATATAATAAATGATATGCTTTCTCTGAAAACACAGTTTATTTACTTCAGTTCCTCCTTTTTATGTACAAAGTAACTTAAAACTCACAAAAGTAAAAAAAGAAAATGAAAATAAAAATGACACACATGGTCAAGAGAAGAAATAGTTAATAGGAGCAGACATGGTGATGACACAAAGGACAAACTGAGACATTAACTATGAAAAATTAAATCCAATCTAGTGTGAAGGATATATAAGATGGATGAAGTGGTAGAACATGTCAGTAGAAATATGGAAGCTATAAAATAGAACCAAATAAAAATGCTAGAAATAAAAATACAATTATCAAAAAGGAAGATATCATTAGATGGGCTTAATAACAGAATGGACACAAACAAGGAAAGGCCTGGTGATCTAGCAGACAAATCAAACAGACACTATCCAAAATGAAATACAAATATTATTTAAAGTGGGGAAAAAACTCAGAATAGGACATGATCCCTCAAGATGGGTGTTGCCATGTGAGCAATATAAAATGTATAGATCAACCATGAGAAAGAGAGGAAAGAGAAAATAGAGAAGAAATATTTGAAGGAATAATGTCCAAGAACACAAATCTTTGAAATTGGCTCAGAACAATTAACTCTAAGACTCTAACAGTATTAGAAACCTTCCTTTAAACCTATAAAAAAATCAAGCAACACTGTACTTATAGACTTTGCAAGGAGTCTACTAGTTTTTGTTAGGTCTCGTTGAGCCTGTGTTCAACTCATAATGGTCCTAATGTACACAAGACAAAACACTATTGTCATGGTTCTCTGCTATTCACAGGATCTTCAATGGCAGATTGTTTTTTTGGGAGTGGGTTGGGGGGTCCTTCTCCCAAACCTACAGCACCTGATGTTCCCAGGCAGTCTCCCATTCAAGTATTAACCAGGTTCAACCCTGCTTAGCTTCCAAGATCTGATGGGATCAGAAGCCACAGTACTATGGCTACAGGCTAAAAAATGTTATCCAGGCTGTCCTCCAACTCAAGATCCTCCTGCCTCAGGTTCCACAGCTTGCTGACTACCAGTGTGTGCCACCACAACTGGGTAGAGTCTACTAGAGGACAAGCTTTATTCAGCCAACAGGTGGCTGGGGAATCTTGGGCAAAGCAGTGATGGTGAACTTTGGATATATTCAAATGTACAACTAAAGCTAAAACAATGGTGAAGACAAGAGTGAAAGAATGGTAAACAAATGTTACAGGTTTTGATGAAATAGAAACAAATAACTAAAGGGGTAAATAAAGAAAAGGAGGGAACAGAATAAACTCATTGATTAACACATGTACAGCTAGTAGGAGGCAAAGGATATCACTTAAGTCTTATAAACCTGGTAGTTAGTAGCCCATGTAAGCACAGCAGCAACTGTGTGCATTAAAATTATTGGTATAAAACCCGCATGGTAGCACACACCTGTAATCCCAGCAACTCAGAAGCAGAGGCAGGAGGATTACAGATTCAAGGCTAGAGGAAGCCTGCATAACTTAGCAATACCCTGTCTCAAAATTTTTTTAAAAATGAGCTAAGGTCGCATCTCAGGGGCAGAGCACTTACAAAGTATGCATGACGCCCTGGATGCAGCCCCCCAGCACCAAAGAAAAAAAGTTATTGGTATAAATTTGAATACTAGAACAAACAAAACAAATCTTCCTAAATACAAAAACAATTGCCGAAAGAGTACAAAGAAAAATATCACATAAAGAATTTTTTAAATTAACAAGAAAAAAGCAGGCAACCTAATTTTTTTAATGAATAAAAGATAAGCCCTTGGTAAAAAAAGGGTTATCCAAATAGCAATAAGCTATGAAGAGAGGCTCTACAGCAATGAGCCACCTACACACACACAAGTCAGAGTGACTAAGTGAAAACAGTACCGTGTTAGAGAGAATGGGAGAAAGTTAAAATCCTGTACAGTGAGGGCCCGGTTGTAAACTTGTCAGGTGGATGTGTTCAGCCACCTGGAAGTTTCTCCAAACTCCACAGTTTAAGGATTTTTATGAAAATTTTACCACACATGCATCTTCAATTATTAACTTAATCTCCAGTCCTGCTCCCTTCCCCAGAGGTTTGCTTCTAAATTTCTAATTCTAAAGTTCTAATCATGAGTTGGGCTGGGGCTTAGCTCAGTTGGTAGAGTGCTGCTCTGCTGTCTCTCAGGCCCTGGGTTAGATCCCCAGCACAGAAAAAAATGGGAGAAGGACCTAGCAGCCCACTCCCAAAACAATCCCAAAACAATCTGTCATTGAAAACTGTATAAATAGCAGAGACACACTAATATAATGCTGGGCGTGGCACAATGTGGGAGAGTGTTTCATTCTATTATACATAGGGTCACTATGAGTTGGACTTGACAGCATGTAACAATAACAACAGTCATGACTTAGTCTTCTCCGTGAGCAGACCCTGTACCCAAGCTATTCAGGAGCCTGCTAAGAATCACCTTGTTAGAACAAAAGATATCCATATCAGTCAAGAAATGCCTATAGAGACAGGCATAGTGGTGCACACCTGCAATCCCAGCAACTCAGGAGAGAGAGGCTGGAGAATCACAGGTTTGAGGCCGAAGGCAACCTGAGTAACTTAACAAAACCCTATCTCAAGACAAAAAATAAAAAAGGGCCTGGGGGGTGCAGCTCAGTGGTAGTGTGTGTGCAAAAAGTATATGCAAGGCTGTGGGTTCAGCCCCCTAGTACTGAAAAAAGAAAAAGAAAATGAAGGAAAGAAAAGAAAAGAATTGAAAAGAAAAGAAAAAAAAACAAAAGAAAAGCCCACAGATTATGAGCTCTGTAAAAGACACTCTCATCACCTCTATCATTCAGGAAATCACAAGGGTTTTAAGAGTTCTATGTCAGGAACTGGGGAGAGATGCAGAATATACACTTCTTATATTGTCACAAACAAAAAAATAAAGGCAAGTATACTCATAAAGGAATGCAATATAGTCACAATGCATGGCTACATGCAGTCATCTCCCAGACTGTATAACTTTGAGAAAAAAAGCAGGCATAAGAGTTCATATGATATCACTCCATTTATATGAAAACTATGTAAAACTGAGTAATGCAAAGAGAACTGGAGGGATATTGACTATAACAGGCCTGTCCTGCATGTGGCATAGGACAGACAGTAATGGGGCTCCACAAAATTGTGACTCCCCTTAGTATGTCTATGCAATAACTGTATCACATAATTTATGTGTGGCCTAAGACAGTTCCTCTTTACCTGATGCAGCCCAGAGAAGCTGAAAAGTTGGGCACCCCTGACTAGACGATGACCTGCAGGGTGCTTCTGAGGTACTACTCACAGTCTAGCTCTAGATCTAGGTAGTTGTTGCTAGGTGCTGTCGAGTCAGTGTCCAACGCATAGTGACCTTATATCCAACAGGCAAAACAGTATTGCTACTGCTTCTCTGCTAGTCATATGGTTTTCAGTGGCTGATTATATTTTGGGGGGAATGGGGTGGCAGGCCCTTCTCTTAGGATCTAGGTAGTAGTTACCAGAATTTACTCACTTTTAAAATTCAGTCTCATAAGTGTGTCTATTTTATATATGCCATACTTCAATTTAAAAGTTTTTAAATTAAGAGTGAAAATAAATACATGAGCTAACTAACACAAAGGCAAAAAAGAAAATAACAAATTAAATAAAAGGAATGAAAAAAATGATGAAAAATGTTAAAACCAGAAATTATTTAGACAGAAAATAGAAAGCAGTGGAAGTAATAAATAAATGAAAATGCTGCTCTCTTGAAAGAAATCAGCGTAATAGGAAAACCATTTCCTAATCTAATCAATGGAAAGGAATAAAGCACAGGGAAGATAGAGGTGTAGGAGCACCCGGAATCTGTCTCTTCATCTAGAAAATTGCACTGGCAGAATCTGTCTCCTTTAACTATTTTGGAACTATGGGATACCTTTAAGGTTTATAGCTTCCAAGGGAATACTGAGATAGCAAATTGGGTTAATTTCAGCCCATTTCAGCCCTTAGCACACGAGCAGCTTCCTACCCCACACTCCCAGCCCCATGTCAAGCAGCTTGACATATGTTCCTAGAGCAAGCTACACAGGGCTTGTGGGAGACATGGTAGGCAACAAGGACCCTGTACTCTAAGTATCATGGATATGTGCTATGGCTGCTGACTGCTACTTCTAATTACAGAGGTGAAGACAAAAAGCCAAGTGTTAATTTCTGCCACTTTTTCATTGCTTCAAGCCTCTCTCACTCTGGCCAAAGAGCATTTGAGGGGATTTAAAGGGCTTGTGGGTTGGGGTTTAGTGCAGCTGGTAGAGTGCTGCACCACACTCTCTGAGGACCCAGGGTTCAATCCCCAGCACTGCAAAAATGGGAGAAGAATGTGACAATCCACTCCCAAAGCAATCCCAAAATAATCAGCCATTGAAAGCCCTAAAAGGGTCACTATGACTATGGATTGGACCCAACTTGCAGGCACCTAACAACAACAACAAAGGGCTGGTACCCCTTCCTCCATTTTTTTTTCGTTTGGGAGACAGACATTAAAAGATAGGACATGCAAAAAAAAAAAAAAAAAAAACGCATACATACACAGAAAAATTTAAAGTGACTGTTGGCTAGGAGTGTAGCTTACTGACAGAGCATACGTATACTCTAAGTTTGAGCCCCAGGACCACAAACACAAACACAAACATACACACATGTAACTATGGATGTCCAAGGAAAGGTAAAGGCTCAGAAACAAACCTGATAAGAACTTAAGTGTATACTTTAAGCTGATTTTTGGCACAGGGAGAGCATACAACTGTCAAAAATACAAAACAACAAACAAAAATAATTTTTAAAATCTGTAAACCATGTAGAAAGGAAAAAAAAATCTCATTTCTAGAGTTACTAAATGATTAGATTCAGATATACAGAGTTCAACAACAACAACTCACAAAGAATATGAAAGAATAGGAAAGCATGGACCATCCAAAGGAAAAAAATATGTATCAATAGAAACTATTCCTGAAAAAGATAATGGTAGCTTTATTCGACAAAGACTTTCAAGCAACTTTCTTAAAGATACCAAAGATCTAATGGAGGATGTAGAGAAATTCAAGAAAGCAATATACGAGCAAAATGGAAATATCAACAAAAATGTAGAAAATCTAAAAACAATCAGAAACACTGACACTGAAAAATATAATAAAATGAAAATTTCACTAGAAGTATTCAAAGACAAATGAGCAGGCAGAAGAAAGACTTGGTAAACTTGAATAGAAGACAATGTAAATAACTGAGTCAAAGAAAAAAAAAGATTGAAGAAAGGTGAACAGAGCCTACAGGACTGGTGGAATACCATCAGGTAAACTTACATGTACATTATGGAAGGCCCAGAAAAGGAGAAAAAGAGAAAAGGGTAGAGCAAATACTTGACATGGATAGTTGCTGAAAATTTCCCAAGTTTGATGAAAGGCATGAATATAAACATTCAAGAAGCTCAACTAACTTCAAGGAAGATGAACTCAAAAAGATCTACACTAAGATACATCATAATTGAATTTTGAAAGACATAGAATCTTGAAAGAAGTCAAGAAAGAAGAGACTCATCACATATAAGAGATCCTTAATGTAAATCTTCATTTATCAGTAATTACTTTAAAGGTAAATGGATTAAACTCTCCAGTCAAAAGATAAAGACTGGTAGTCAATGTAATTAGAGAAGAGAAAACTTTTAGATACCCATGAATTAGAAAAGAATTTCAAGTGATGTGATAATATACCTAGAGGTATATGTCAAAGGACAATTAACACAAAATAAGAGATCAAGATGTGAAATTCACATATGAATGCCATTCATATATTTAATCAATAATCAATTTAATATGAGAAAGAATGTCCCATTTATAAAAGCATTGAAAATATCAAGAATTTGGTTTACTAAGAAATGTGCAAAATATATATTCAGAAAACTTTAAAACAGTCCTGAAATCACAAAAATAAACTAGAGCAATAGACATCAGTTTTTTCCTGGGTAGTATGGTAGACAGAATACTAGCCTTTTCCAAAGATGCCTAAATCCTAATTCCCAGAGCCTGTGAACATGCATGACAAAAGGGGATTTGCAGTTGTGGTACTATTAAGGATATACAGATGGGAGGCCATTGTGTATTAGCTGAATAGGTTCAGTATAATCACAAGAGTCCTTAAAACAATGAGGCAGGAGGGTCAAAGCCAGTGAAGGTAAAATGAGTACAAAAAAGATCAGAGAGACACTTTGAAGAGGTTATGCTGTTTGCTTTGAAGATGGAGGAAGAGGCCAAAAACCAAGGAAGATAGAAAAGAGAGGAAAACAGATTGTCCCCTAAGTCTCTAGAAGTAACAAAGCCCTACCATCATTTTGATTTTAGCGCAGGAAGACTACTTTTGGATTTCTGACCTCCAGAATTGTAAGATAATAAGTTATTCATTTAAAGCCACTAAATTTGTGGTAATGTGTCACAGCAGAATAGGAAACTAATAAATATTTAATGACTCAACAGCATTAAAAATGCCAGTACTTTCAGGGTTAATATATGTTTTCTATGATTCCAATAAAAATATCATTAAGTTTTACTTTCTAGAATTAGAAAATTTGCTCCCAAAAATATATATCTAAGAATAGTTGGAGGAAAAAAACCTGAAAAAAAAAATAAGTGAGGGCAGCTTAGGCATACTATAAATTAAAACATACCACAAAGTTATTATAATCCAAACTCTTTGGAAATACACCATGAGTAGGCTGACCAGTAGAAATGAATAGAAAGATAAAGACATAGACTCAAATACAGTTTGGAAACTTAACATATGAAAAGATTATGTCTCTAATGACTTGAGTAAAAAACTTTTTCAAATAAATGATAAGGGAAAACTAAATAGTCATTTGTAAACATATATATTCATTTGTAAATATATATACATATATGTTATATATATATACATATATATGTATATATATATTCCAGTCCTCTGATCATACACCAAAATAAACTCTAAATAGACCAAAAACCTAAATTTAAACTATTTCAGCACGAAAAGAAAATATGGATGAATTCCCTTATAAACTATAAGTGACATGAATATTATCTATGATTCAGAATCCAGATAAAATACAAATACATTTAATAATAGACATACAAAAAATTTGCATGACCAAAAAAAGAGAAATCAATAAACAAATTACAAACCAGCAAAAGTTGTAAAACATATCACATATAAAGAGCTAGCGTGTTTAATATATAAAAGACGCCTTAATTATGAGGAGAAATACTAAAATTCAATTTTTTTAAGGTGCAGAATGAAGCAAAAGGCATAAACAGAGTCTGTCGGAAAATATGCACAAATGTCTTTTAAACATGAAAAAATTCTCAACTTAACTCATAATAAGAGAAATGCAAAATAAAGCTAAATTGAGACATCAGTTCTCACCATCAGATTGCCAAGAATTCAAAGCTTGACAACATTGTGGGAGAATAATATTCTTACACATTGCTGGAAGAAGTGCAAAATGGTACAACCCAGTGGAGGGGGGTTAGGCAATATGGAACAAAACAGCATATATTTTACCCCCTTAGTGTAATACCAGTTCTAGGATTTTGTTCTTGAGAGACACCCCTGGAATGTATATAAACTTCTGCATTCCAGTCCAACATGTAAAAAGCTTGGAAGTCATCACTCCCCTTCTCACAACAAGAAAACAGCCAAACAAACTGAAAATCAACCACTCTCCTTAGGTCCATCAGAGAATTGAAGTGACAGAAATCACTGTCCAGAAGAACAAAGAACAAAGGAAAACAAAGAGCATCATGACCTACTTGGAGCAGAAACCATGTATTAAGCAAGCAAATAATAGGACATTGGTAGGGGAGAAATGTAATTAACTAATTGCTGGAGACTGAATGAGGAAAAAAAAATATCTTGGGGCTGTCAATCAGGGGATCCCACATTTTGGTGAATTTTACCACCAAGAGCCCCATCATTTCTCAGGGTGAAGATGTAAGAAAAATCTTCCTTATGTTTCCTAAATGCAGAAGAGAAAAGTAAACATTTTCAAATATACCCAGATTTTTCTGTCCTCCTTAACAAAGGCTTGCCCTCAATAAAAAATATGTCCCCCTATCTACCTGAGGGAGGGAGGAAATACCTAACTTTAGTCCCTACTAGTCTTGTGGTCCCACTTAAAGAGGAGGAAACAAGCTGATAAACACTTGCGAAGATCACAGCCTAAGGCATAGGTTCACTAAAAGACTGAGACTTAATCACAGGATTCCCAGCCCACCTCATCACCACATGGTAAATCTGTTGTATTATAATGGGAATATAACAAAGAGCTGCAGATTTCAGACTTTGTTTAAGAAGTCTCAAGGGAAATTCAAAGACAACAGGGGAGACAAAACAAGATGCCAGAGGAAATTCTAGGCTCTGACATCTACAGCAAACAGTAAACACAGCCCAGCTTTTGGCCAGATAAATATAAAAGCTAAAAGGCTTATTCACTTGAGTTCCTTTTGTCCTTTTGCCAGTAATTTATAAAACATGGTAAAAGGCAAAAAAAATAAAATAAAATAAAATAAAA
Organism: Pedetes capensis; assembly: GCA_007922755.1. NCBI lineage: Eukaryota > Metazoa > Chordata > Mammalia > Rodentia > Pedetidae > Pedetes > Pedetes capensis. The sequence continues at coordinate 11,163 of VMDO01026093.1, read as the reverse complement.
AACACCAAGGAAGCCTACAATCTATACAGAGAGAGCATACATACATCAGAACCAAACCCATCTTTGGCAGATATTTCAACATTATCAGACTAGGAATTTAAAATTAGTAGAGTTAATATGCTAAGAGGTCTAAATGAAAAAGTGACAATATGCAAGAAGAGATAGCCAATGTAAGCAAAAGGAAACACCAGAAATCAAAAACAGTAACAAAAATGAGTAATTTTTTGTGTTTGCTTGTTTTCAATGCTAGGGTTTGAACTCCAGGGTCTTATATATGTTAGGAAAACTATCACTGAGCTATCCCTCATTACTTAAAGAATGCTTTTGATGATCTCATCATTAGACCTAGACACAGACATCATTAGACTAGACATCACTAGACCTAGACATTAGACACAGCGAAGGAAAGAATTAGTGAACTTGAATATATCTTAATGGAAATTTCCTAAAGTGAAAAACAAAGGAATAAAGAATTCCAAGAAATTTTTTATCTTAAAAAAAGCAAAACCAAATATCTAAGAACTGTAGGACAATTATAAACAGGCATAACACATACATCATGGGACTACAAGAATGAAAAGAGAGAAAGGAACAGAAATGCACCTCCAAAAATATATAACATGTGCACATGATTATGCCCTGAGACATTATTTATAATAGCAAAATAGTAGAAGCAATCTTAATATCTATCCATTGTTGTTGTTGTTAGGTGTCATCAAGTGTGTCTGATTCATAGCTACCCTAATGTACAACAGATGAAACACTATTGTCAGTGCTTCTCTGCTATTTGTAGGTTTTTCAATGGCTGATTGTTTGGGGGAGTGGGTTGCTGAGTCCTTCTCCCAAGCCTACGGCACTGGTGTTCCCAGGTGGTCTCCCATCTAAGTCCTAACCAGGTTTGACCCTGCTTAGCTTCCAAGATCTGATGGGAACAGATGCCACAATGGTATGGCTGCAGGCTGTCTATCCACAGGAAATTAGATAAATAAATGATTTTTTTTTCTTTCACTGTTTATTACTACACAGCAGTGACAAAGAATAGAAAAGATCTCTATTAACTGATATGGCATTGTTGCTAGGATATCTTGATAAATTTTAATTGTTAATCTAATATTTAAAGTACCAAATTTTTATGTTATATATTATTTTATATATTACATTATACTTCTCTATATTTTTATATATTATATTTTATACAGTAGAATACTCTTTTGTGTAAGAAAAAAGTCTTATTTTTGCAAAAAGAAACTCAAGAACAATAAATAAAAGTCACTATCTACAGTGGGCCAGTGGGAGGGGTGGAAGAAGTGGAAGTGGGAAAGAGTCTTCTCAGAATATAGTTTTCTATGGCTTTGACTAGGAGCCACGTATCACTTTTACTGATTCAAAAATAAAATTACAACAACAAAAAAGAATAAGAAAAAAATGCCAGAGCTAAACACTGCAGAAAATGAGTCTAACTGTATATCAAATTAGTAACATGAACTGAGGGTCGTGGAACACACCTATAATCCCAGAGACTCAGGAGGCTGAGGCACGAGGATCATGAGTTCAAGGCCAGAGGTAGACTGGGCAACTTAATGAGACTTTGTCTCAAAACAAAAAAATAAAAAAGGGATTCAGTATGTGGCTCAGTGGTAGAGCACTTGCCTGGCATGCATGAGGCTCTGGGTTCAAACCCCCAGTACAAGGGGGAAAAAAAAAAAGCAGTAACATGACCACTCAGAAAAAGAATTTTCAAAGTAGCTTTTGAACACAGCATTCTGGCTATATACATACTGTGGCATGTAGTCTAAGATTTAAAAAAGAAAGAAAGAAGCAAAAAGATCTTAAACTTTAATCTCATAAATTTGTTGTTAAAGATAATAACAATATTGTAAAACTGAAATCATCATATATAGGAAATAGGTAAATGAGTAAATATAATGTTTGGGGGAACAGAGTTCTCAGTATGGAGAAGAGGAAATAACACACAGCATGTTAAATCCTCAGAGAAGTTCATTTCTATCATTATATCTCCACTCCATTTCCACTTATATCCCATAGATAACTATTTCCATTTATTTCTGATTTTTCTTTTATCAAATTTCTTCTTGCAAAATAAGCAAACATACACATCTACCCATATATGAAACAATCTCATTTTTCCTTCTTCCTCACACAAAAGGTGGCATATCGTAAAACTTAATGCCCAGTGCGTGATTTCTAATTACTAGTTCTCACTGAAAGAAACTGGGACTCCCTGAAGAAATGACTGATTCCAGATCTGAAGCAGAGAAATTACAAAGAGAGCTTAGAATATTTTCTTCGCTAGAAAGAAAGGGAGATTCAAAGACTGAAGGGAATATATCCAAAAGACAAAGGACTCAGCTTGAAAGGGCTCTAATTAGAAAAATGTTGGACAATTTGAGCATCAAAATTACTAGTGAAGGTAATGGGCTATAATATTGAACAAAAAAATCCATAATATCATAGTGATACTCAAAGAGAGAAAGAGAGAGAAAAGGAGGGGGCAGTGGGAGAAGAAAGTTCTTTATTACAGAAAAAAGCTATCTCATAAGGGCAGAAAATGATAGAATTAGAATATAATAATTGCTTCAGGCAAAGATCACCAATGGATGTTAAAACCATTGGGTTAAAAATTGTTGGGGAACAGTATATTCACATGGTTCAAAGAGTCACCTCTCTCTCACCACCAGTTTACTTCTTAAGTAAAAAGATAATGCGCTACCTTTAGAATAAGGACATTTCAAAGATACCACCTTATTCAAGTGATCAAATTTCATATCACCAATAATGCAACAATAGGATATGCCTCCTTATGTGACTTGTGAGCAATCACAACATTAACTCTATGCTATTCTTGCTAAAGATAGGATACATACATCCACACGCGTATGCACATATATGCACACCCCCATACTTAAACAAGAGGAAGTAATCATCCTAATCCAGATTTTGAGACATTCCACCAAAAAGATAGCTTTGATCCTTCAGGATGTTAATGTGATAAAATACATGTGAGAGTAAATCAGTGCATAGACATACCACACACATGGAGATGGGAGAGTGTTCTAGATGAAAAGAAACTAAAAATAAATAACAACCAAACGCAGTCTCTGTCTTTCAGGATTTGGGATTGGAGAAGGAGGAAATAAGCTTTAAACAAAATGTGTTGTTGTTGTTGTTGTTAGGTGCCGTCAAGTCGGTATCCGACTCATAGCGACCCTCGTAGGGTTTTCAATGGCTGACTGTTTCGGGATTGCATTGGGAGTGGATTGCCAGGCCCTTCTCCCATTTTTGCGGTGCTGGGAATTGAACTCCGGGCCTCAGAGACTGCAGCGCAGCACTCTACCCACTGAGCTAAATCCCAGCCCAAAATGTGTTAGGGAAACCTAAAATGGTCTATAAATTAAACAGTATTATTGCATTAATGCTAAATCCCTTGGATGTGATAATGGTGTGGTTACTTAGGAAAATAATCTTATTCTTAGAGGAATCATGATAAAGATTTAGGAATGAAGTATCATAAATCTACACTTTGCTTACAAATGTTGAAAAATAAAAGATGTATTTATGAGTATGATCAAAAACTACAGTGAATGCTTAAACTGAAAAAAAATTATTACAAAAGACATATTAACATTAATCTCCCTCAGAATACTCTCTCTAGCTTTGAACACACTTATCTCCTTTTTCTTGCCACTTTCTGAAGCACTTCAGGAAGTCTTCTTTCATTAGTGCCTTTAGTTTTTCCTCCATCATGACTATACTCCATGTCATACATTGTTCCTGGAATGGCAATTTCTGTCAAATAAAAACATTGCGGTGTGTCCTCATCCACCTTATTCACTGGATTTGGCGCCATGAGACTTCTGGCTCTTCCCTAAAGTCAAAATGGCCATGAAAAATAAATGTTTTTGAATCGATTCAGGTCCTTGAGGTAGCCATGGCAGCACAACTAAACACACTCACCGAAAAGGACTTGGAGAACTGCTTCAGAAAGTAACAAGAATGATGGGACAAGAGTACTTGAAGTGAGGGGGCTTATTTTGAGGGGGGTTAATGGCAATATGTCTTTTACTGTAACAAACTTTTTATTTAAACATTTACCATATTTTTGTCACACCTCATATAGGGAAAGACAAAGAGAGCAAGAGAGCACACACAAATGTAGGAAAATATTAATAATTGGTGAATTCAAGTGCGGAGTATATTGATACTTGCTTTTTAAAAATTTTTTCTATGGGCTTGAAATTTTTCAGAGTAAAAACTTGAAGAAAGTATACCAAAATAAATGATCAAAAAGCAAATGAGTGAAACTGAGAAGGGCAAATATATTTTGACTTATAGCAATAGCTGTCTAAATTACTTCTATTATAAGTGACTGAGTAATATGCTTATAGTTAGGAATGATTAAACTAACTGTAAGATGTACAAAAAAAAAAAAAAGCTCAAAATGTTACCTTGACATTAAGAAAAGTATACAATTTTAATAAAGAAACTCTCATTTCTTTGTTTCTCCACAAAATATACCCTGGAAAATTTTTAAGGTTTAGGTTTCTCGTTCAAGATGGGATCAACATATACATTTACCTCTGCTCTCTCCCAAATTCCAGTAAAATAAATTTACTTTATTTTATCTTACATTTTGGAATAACAAGGTTATTTTTGAATAACTTTGACCCATTAGGTCAAAGAGTACTGGAAAGGAAACTATAATAAAATTTCAAAGGCTGGAAAAAACAGATGGGAAGGTAAGCACCTGACTGGGCAGCTGGGAGAAGACTGAATCTTAAACCTTCATCGAGGAAAGCCAAGAAGCACCTTGATATGTTACAGATCCCCCGTGGCTCAGAAGGTGGCAACACAAGGAATTTTTGAAAGTGGAGCATGAGGGTGAGTTAAAAAGAGGAGAGCTGTCTAGAAGTTTGCCTTTAAAAAGCAGACTCTCTTTTCTATTCTTAGCAGCCATAAATATGACCCTTCTCCATAAACTCAAAGTTCATTCTATAGAAACCATAAAACAGGCATGTTGAAGTAAAAGTGTCATAGCAAAAACAGAGAGATTAAATAAAAATGTATATCAGACTGTTAAGAATTGACCTCCAACTTTCTTTCCTCATTTGGTTCCCAGCAAGCTGGCAGCCAGATATTCATCTACCAGGCAGGGAAATAGAAGAGCCTACGTTAATGTAATCATCCAAAAAAGAGATTTAAAGAAAGTAACACAAGAGGAACCCCTCAATGCAATAGCCTAACAGAGCTCACTAACAGGAAAGCCACAGTTGATGAGTTCTACCACGTAAGTTTTAAGTGGCTCTGTCTTAGATATAAGCAGACAACCTAAGTTCACGAGTCATTTGATGTGAATGATAGGGACCTAAAGAACAAACAAGGAAAGAAAAGTAACCGAAGAAACAGAAGCAACTCAAGAGAACAAACATTAACATAAAACTATCATCAAAATCCTCAGAGAAATAAGTGATTATATTATATTCATAAAGCAAGAACAGAATGCAATAAGAAAGGGACATACAGAAAATGTTAAAACTCAGCAACACAAGAAAAAATTGAGAAAAAAATTCCAGAAATTAGAATAGAAAAGTCAAATAGGGAGAAAATAGTAGAAAATTAGAAAAGAAATCCAAAATTCAGTTAATAAGAGTTTCAGAAAGGGAAAGCAGAAACTATGAAGGAGAGAGAAAAAATTAAGACAAAAATAATAATCATAAGAAAATTTTCTAGAACTGAAGGCTGAGTTTCTAATTAACAGACAAACCTTCTTCTAACTCTTTCAACTTAAAAAATAAATAAGCTTAGCCTCACCTACTCTGCAATCACCATCTCGTTTCTTTCCTTGTATTTGTAAACCTTGGAGGAGTTGATTCACCTAGCTCTCATTTCTCCCACACTTTTCCCCTTGAAAACACCTATCAGAACTTTTGCCTCTGCTAAAACTACTCTTTTCAAAGACCCATGACTTTTGACTTTCTAAAACCAATCAATGGTCAATTTTCTATGATGTACCACCCTATTCCAAACAGCAACTCCTGCACTCTTACCCAACTCACTTGATGACACCTTCCTATTTCCAGTTTCTCAGGAAAAAAAAAATTGCAATTGATTTTGACTCTTTTCTCTCTTACACATCTCTATGTCTATAAGAAAAAGTAATTCTTCTGGTCCCAACTTCAAAGCAAATCAAAATTTTGTTTAATGTTTTCTCTTTTACCTCAAGCAAGAAAACAACATCTGTTCCCCAGTCTCCAAGGCCCTCTTAGTTCTCATACCTCAGGTATCTCACTGGCCCTTTTGTTCATTCTGTACTAGGGACATTGTCTTCTGTTGTCCCTCAACCACACTGGATACATTCTGTCCTGCAGATTTGTATACTTGTACTTGAGATGCTGTTCCTCCAGATATCAGCATCCCTTGCTCCTTTAGCATCTTCATGACATTTTAGTTTCAAATGTCAAGCTCAAAAGAAACTACCATATGACCCAGTCATCCTACTCCTGGGTTTATACCAAAAGGATTGACGTAAGCATGTTGAAGAGATAACTGCACTCCCATGTTTATTGCAGCACTATGCACAATAGTTCCAAAATACCGAAACAGTAAGCATCCATCAATGGATAAATAGGTAAAGAAAATATGGTATATATTGACAGTGGGACACCATGCCTCCATTTAAAAAAAAAAAAAAAGGAGGAAATTGTGTCAATTGCAACAATAGAGATTAATGCAGAGGATGTGATGTTAAGTGGAATAAATCAGGCACAAAAAGACAGATACCATATGATCCTACTAATGTGAGTAATCTAAACAAATTGAGCTCAAGCTGGGTGTAACTCAGTGATAGAGTGCTTGCTTACCATACACACACTCTGGGTTCAATAAAAATAAAAAATGAACTCACAGAAGCATAGCATGGAATGGTGCTTACCAGAGGCTGGGATGTGGTAGAAGGGGAGAGGAGCAATGTTGCTCAATGAGTAAAAAGTTGCAGTTAGATAGGAAGAATAAAGTCTGGCAGTCTCACCTTAAGGAAATGATAAATGTTTGAGACGATGAATATGTTAATTACCCTGATTTGAGCATTACATAATGCATATATGTATCAGAACATCACAAAGTATACCATAAGTATGTACAATCATCATTTATCAGTTAGTTAAAAATAAAGCAAAAAACAGCATCTTAATGTGGCACTCTCTGATCACCTTATTTAAAATTGCAACCACTCCAACTCCCCACTAACCAGGATTATCTACACTTACTTATCATTTTGTTTTCCTCTGTAGCATGTATCATCATTGACCACACTGTTTTCCTCATCGGTTCATGATCTTTCCCTGTTTGCTAATGTGTAAGCTCCCTGAGGGCCAGAACTTTTCCATGTTATTGTCTATCGCATCATCATCATACAGAATAAAGCATTCATTTATTTAACCATGCATTCCACAAATACTTATAAACAAATGCTCACTGGGTGTACAGCACAATGGATGAAAGTAAAACCACACCAAAAATATGATAAGGAGAAAGGCATTGCCTAACAAGCATGTAGCCCTGGGTTCCATCCCCAGCACTGAAAAAAAAAAAAAAAATCCTTACAAAGGCTCAAGAATCAGATGGCATTAGTTTTGCAATATGCCTCATAGAAGGTAAATGCAATGGCACAGTTTCTTCAATGAAAAAAAAATAACTTCCTAGCATTCTATTCAAACAATTAAATGCCCATTTGCAATAAAGACACTTATACCTTAGACCCTTTCTACTAGTAATTCACTTTATATGAAATGTTCTTCCTCAAAAAAACCATTCTGAAATGAATCGCATTATGATGTACATTAAAAATTTCTAATAATAAAAAAAAAACCATTCTGAATACCTGCTGTACCTCCTTTAAGTCTTTGCTCACATGTCACCTTCTCCAACCTACGTAAATACTCCTGATTCTAAAACTACACTAAGATCCAGGCAGAAAGGCTGCTAACGTGAGGCCTGGGTTTTATAAGGCTTAACGTATCATGTGGGAGAAGGACTTGGCAATCCACTCCCAAGGCAATCCCGAAAACAATCAGCCATTGAAAACCCTGTAAGCGTTGCTATGCATCAGATATGACTTGGCAGCACCTAACAACAACAATGTATCATGATCATACAGACACAAACAATTAAAGAATATCTGGATGCTTTTGTCAGTCAGAACCTGGCCCTTCAAGCTGGCCCACTACTATATATAACTTTAAAAACCCACTTCCCAGACTAACACCATTCAGGCTCCAGGAAAATGCACCTCTCAATCTCCTTCTCTATATCCTCGAAATAAAAGGAAATGGCCTAAATGCCAGGAAGGTTCGTGGATTGAGCCACTGCCAACTTCAAAGAGGGTTCCTGCTTTGGAGTGTAGGCAGGATTTGATCGGCAGAAACACTTAAGTAAGAGACAAATTAATTAACTTGTCAAATCCTTTCTCCCAGATAGCATGAATGCAATAGATTCTTACAGAAGGGAGTCACATGTTTGTGGTACCATACAACCATTTCCTTGCTTCTCTTGGAATTCCAATTTCTATTTCCAAGATACATACGAATTCAATAGATATTCACAGCAGCTGCAGATGGCAGCTGAAGAATGTTTCACAATATGTCATGGCCCATATTGCTCCTAAATTTGTATAAATATAGTCTATACAAAGCAGAGGTCAAGTGTGATGTCAATTAAATGGGTCATTACCTGAACTCTTGCTCCAAAACTCCATAAACGGTAGAGGCAGGCCTATCTGATCCTCTCGTCTTTCTCTATGTCTTTTATTTATTTGTTTGTTTGTTTTACCTTTCCTTGGAACTTAACACTCTCTAATATACAATAAATTTTTCTCAGTCATTATGTTTATTTTTATCATCAGACTATCTCTTCTAGAATAGAAGGCCCTCAAAGGCAGGAATGTTGGACTTCCTTTCCTGATGTGTCTCAAGCATTTATAATGTCTACAAAGTATTTTCTTCTTAGAATTCTTTTCATATTTGTTTTTGTTTTGTTTTGTTTTGTTTTTTGGGGATTATTTGGTGCTGTTGGGTGCTTTTTTTTTTTTTTTTTCCTTCTCTTTTGTGAGTCATGATCTCACTCTATAGCCCAGACTGAACTTCAACTGTCTGTATAACGCAGGCTAGCCTCAAACACATGATCCTCCTGCCTTGGCTTCCCAAGTACTCAGACTATAGGTTTATACCACCATGTGCAGCTCCTATAATTCTTAATAAGTAATCAATAAGATTTAATGAATGAATGAATACCTTCATTTGACGTATCTTATTGCATGAAGCAACTCAAACATGTATATTCCCAAAGCAAGAAACAACCCAAATAACAGCAAGACATGGGCTTCAAAAACCATGGGGTTATACAAGGTTACATGTAAGAAAAACCAAAGGGCATGCCCAGGATAATGAAGAGAGAAAAGCTCAGAATGGGAGAGAAAAGCCCCAGATGGAAAGCTATATCCATCATAAAAGCTTGTACTGTCTTTAGGCTGTGGTCTTTCCAAGCCACCTAGAGTCTGAGGACAATGAAGTTAAGGGCAACAAAGGTTGAGATTGGGTGGAAAGCCAGATGCACCACAGGACTGGAGGTCCAAGGGTCCAGAGAGACTCCTTGAAGATGCCTTAGTCCATTTGCTGCAAATCCTGAAGGGGGTAGGTGGCTTATAAACAACACAATTTTACTTCTCACACTTCCAGAGGGAAGTCAAGGTCAGGGTGCCAGCATGGGTGGGTTTTGGTGAGGGGCCTCTTCCAGGTTGCAGACCACTGACTTCTCACTGTGTCCCCATGTGGCAGAAACAGGGTGCTCTCTGGGATCCTTCTTAGAAATGAGGGGCACTAATCTCATTCAGAAGGTCTCTACCCTTTTGACCTAGTCAGTCCCCAAAGCCTCACATTTTAAAGCTATTACTTTGGAGGATATGAAGTCGGCATTTGAATTTGGAGGTAGACACAACATTCAGTTCAGAACAAATACTAAATTATGAATACACTTGGACAAATTGAGAGGAAATTTATGTAATTGGGGAAATATTTGAGGATGAATTATTGATAATAATAGGAGAAAATAAATAAGCAAAGCAATTATTAATTCCAAGGAACAACATGTTAGACAGAATATGGAGAGCCAGCACAGTGCGCCACATGACTTTAATAGTCACAATACTGTAAACACAAAACATCGGTGTAGGGGTGCAGCAAGGGAGCAAAGACAACCAAATCTTCATTTCCCATATGGGAAGTCAAGAGATTATGCTGGATCACCAGGCAGGGTGGCGCATGCCTGTAACCCCAGCAACTCAGGAGGCAGAGGCAGAAGGACAGCAAGTTTGAGACCAGAGGCCGTCTGTGCAATTTAGCAAGACCCTGTCTCAAAAAGTAAAAAATGGGCTGAGGGTGCAGCTCAGTGGTCCAGCACTTGCAGTGCATGCAAGTGTGAGGCCCTCGGTTCAACCCCTAGTACCTCAAAGAGTGAGAGAGAGAGAGAGGGAGAGAGAGAGAGAGAGAGGGAGAGAGAGAGAGAGATTATGCTGGAAGCCAGGTGGATGTTGTATGCCTGTAGTCTTGGCTACTGAAGAGCCTGGAACAGGAAGATTGTTTGAGGCCAGGAGTTTGATGCCAGCCTGGGCAACGTAGTAAGACCCTGACACAAAACAGAGAGAGACAAAGAGAGAGATGATACCTGAAATGAAAAATTCAAGTAGTCATGTAAGAAATGTATTTAGCAATATGGAGATAAACAGCCAAAGAATCAGCTAACAGACTGGAGAGTGGTTGCTTCTGGAAAGAGAGAAATGGGGTGGTGGGATGGAGGAGGACTTCAATTCTTCATAATAAGCCTAGGGCAACCGCGGATTCTCTAAACTACGCGCATACAAAGCTTTGATGAAAGTAAAACCTAAATAAAACACAATTCCCACCAACCTGCTTATACAGACAGGTAGATGTAAATGGCTAGAGAGGAAGCTTTCACACGTAACCGTGGATAGTTTACCCGCGTTAACCAGGAGGCTCTGGAGACAGGAGAGAGATGGCAGGTGGGGAGGAGAGCAGCAGATGCTTATATTTTGCTCCACCTGCTTTTTTTTTTTTTTTTTTTTTTTTTTTTTTT
>VMDO01026092.1:0-27234 GCA_007922755.1 Pedetes capensis | reverse complement strand
GCTGCATCTGTTTGTTGAAACATCTCTATTGGTATCCCATCAATTCCTGGAGCTTTGTGTTTCACCAGTTCTTTCAAGGCAGCTTCCACTTCATCCTTCAACACCATTGGTTCCTCTTCATATGCAACCTCTTGGAATGGTTGGTCATCTACCAATTCTTTCTTGTATAATGACTCTGTGTATTCTTCCCATCTTCTTTGTTGGTTCCTGCATCACTTAATATTTTCCCTGTAGAATCTTTTACTACTGCCACTCGAGGCTTGAATTTTTTCTTCACTTCCTTAAGCTTGAGAAACACAGAGCGTGTTCTTCCCTTTTGGTTTTCTGCCTCCAGTTCCTTGCACATGTCCTTATAATATTTGTTTTTGTCTTCTCGAACTGCCTTCTGAAATCTCCTGTTTAGTTCCTTAACTTCATCATGTCTTCCTTTTGCTTTTGCTGCTCGACGTTCAAGGGCAAGGTCCAGTGTCTCTCTTGACATGTAATTTGGTCTTTTCTTTTTTTCTTGTCTTTTTAAGAACTTTTTGCTTCCTTCTTGAATGATATCTTTTATGTCATGCCACAACTCTTCTGATCTCCTGTCATTTGTGTCTAATGCATTAAACCTGTTTTTGAGGTGGTCTCTGAACTCAGGTGGGATATACTCAAGGTCATACCGTGGCTCTCATATACTTGTTCTAGTTTTCTTCAGCTTCAGTTTGAACTTGCATATGAGAAGTTGATGGTCTGATCCACAGTCAGCATCTGGTCTTGTTTTGACATTTTGTACAGAGCTTTTCCATCGTCTCTTTGCACATATGTAGTCAATTTGATTTCTGTATGTTCCGTCTGGTGAAGTCCATGTATACAGTCTCCGTTTATGATGTTGAAAAAATGTGTTTGCAATGAAAAGGTCATTGGTCTGACAAAATTCTATCATGCGATCTCCAGCTTCATTTCTGTCACCAAGGCCATATTTTCCAACTACTGGGCCTTCTTCTTTGTTTCCAACCTTTGCATTCCAGTCACCAGTGATTATCAGTATGTCTTGATTGCATGTTTGATCTACTTCAGATTGCAGAAGCTGATAGAAGTCTTCCCTTTCTTCATTTGTGGCCTTAGTGGTGGGTGCATAAATTTGAATAATAGTCATATTAACTGGCCTTCCTAGTAGGCGTATGGATATTATTCTATCACTGACAACATTGTATTTCATGACAGATCTTGAAATGTCTTTTTTGATGATGAATGCAACCCCATTTCTCTTTAGTTTGTCATTCCCAGCATAGTAGACCATATGACTGTCTGACTCAAAATGGCCTATGCCGGTCCATTTTAGCTCACTGATGCCTAGAATGTCAATGTTTATGCGATCCATTTCTCTTTTAACAATTTCTAATTTACCTAGATTCATACTACGTACATTCCATGTTCCAATTATTAATGGATGTTTACAGTTGTTCCTCCTCATTTTGAGTCGTGTCACATTATCACAATGAACACCCTGGGGTTTTACTCCATTTCCCTCATCATGGTAGACTCTACTTGGAGGAGGCAACTCTTCCCCAGTAGTCTTTTGAGTGCCTTCCAACCTGGGGGCCTCATTTTCCGGCATTATATCTGACAGTGTTTCTTTGCTATCCATAGGGTTTTCAATGGCTAGTTGTTTCGGGAGTGGCTCGCCAGGTCCTACTCCCTAAAACAGTCTTAGGCACACAGAAAGTGCTCAGTAAGTGTTGGGATGGCTGCATGAGTGGTCTGTGTGGTTGAGCACAGAGAGAAGGGAAAGAGTGATAAAAGATTCAGAGGATGGTGAGGTAGGCCAGGTCCTGAGCAGGGACTGGGCAAGCCCTCTTGGGAACTGTAGAAAGACCAGAGGCTCAGGGGCAGATGGGCTCACCTGGGAGGTAAACCAAAGAGCCTCCTGTGGAAGCCAGAGAGAATGTTAACTCTCGTTGCACCTCATACATTGTTCTTCCCTCCCTTCTCTTTTGCTTCCTGCACTGACTAAGCAATTACTTTCTCCCAAGTCCCACGGGAGCTAGAAATACAAAGAGGAACTAGGCATGGGTAGAGTTTAACTTTGGAAGGAACAGCACTTCACCAAGATTTGAGAGGAGAGGACTGGGGGTGCAGCTCATGGTGGAGAACTTGTCTCACATGGGCAAGGCCTGGAGCTCCATTCCCAGCACAGAAAAAAAAAAAAAAAGATTTTGGAAGGAGATAATCAAATTATACAAAAACATATGGAATTGAATTATCTGGACACAAACCTTTATGTGTGTTCCTAGCTTTTCCTTGTTGCTAGCAGCATTGACATTGATTTCTGGTAATTTTTTTGAAGATTAGTGTCTGGAAATTCATGTTTGAACCATTGATATAGATTGATATGTACACATTTATATAATAGGCACAAGTGAATAATTATTACAAAGGATTAATGTAATAGTTGATAAATAAGACCCATACAAACATACAGAAGTTGACTTGTGGTTGTAATTAATGAAGAGACTATGATGTCACCATAGATCTACTTGTGCCTGTCATGGGAGGAATATATTTGTGTGTGTACCCACCTCTTTGACAGCACTTGGTGAGAAGAGAAAGTATCATATTTCCTCATTTCTTTCCTCTCAGGAATAATTCCAGCTAATGGGAAGATGAATGTGACTATTAAGTTCACACCTTTCCAGTATGGGACAGCACAAATAAAAATGCAGCTATGGATTTCACAGTTCAACTCCCAACCATATGAATGCAGCTTTACCGGAACGTGCTACCCCAATATGGCCTTACCGTATGGCTTCTTTGGAATGTTTCTGTTTATTCTTAAGCTTTTTCAAAAACCCAGGTCTTCCTTCCTTCCATTCTTTCTCTCTCTCTTGTACAAGATGACACCAAAACTTATTTTAAGGGCTGTGAGTGTAATTAAGTGTTAAACCACTTGCCTGGCATGTGCAAGGCCCTGGGTTCAATCCCCAGCACCACAAAAACAAGCAAACAAAACTTATTTTAAATGATAAGCCTAAAGAAAACAGGACTTTAAAATATAATGGTGATGCATAGAGTATCTCTCTGCTACTAGAAGACTTGCTTCTTCCAACAAGGGAAAAAATAACTGAGAAGGAGGGAGTTTTGAGTAATACTTTGTCCCTTCAATCACTGCTATTATGTTGTTTGAGCTTTTGACCATATGTATGCATTACTGCCTATTCAAAAGTTAAATCATACAAGGGCAGAACAACATAATAATTTTTAAAGTTTCCATGTAACATTATTATTAACTAAATGCCTACTTTGTGCAGTGTCTGTTACAAAACCCCATGGAAAATGGCCCAGACCCTCAAGACTACAAAATAAGTCCTATACAACAAGTGACACCCATAAGGCAGAGATAGAAATGTGCCATACAGGTTTATTTTTAAAGAGTGAAGAATGGAATTATGTTTTACCTCATAACAAATCTTTCCTGAGCTTTCATTTCTATTTGAATGAGAACTTTTCTTTTGACATCCCAATACTGGTTAAAATTACATGTTTTATTCTAATACACAAGATTTTTATAAAACACTAAAGGAAAAGTTGCCACAATATAAATACTAATCTAAGAAGCTCTTGACAATTATTTTAAAAACAATAAAGAGATATCTTAATTTACCTTTTCTTCCTTTCAAACATTGATGCCCATCACATATTAACATCATTAAGCATATTAAAAGTGAATAAACAACCTTTATACCTAAATATGAACTGATTCCATGATTTGTGATATATTTATATCATGATTTTCTTCCTAAAATTTCAAAGCAGGCTAAGTCAACAGTGCGATATTAGAGTGGCCTAGTGAACTCAAATCCTCAAATAACTATAATAGAACTAAAATTTCTCAGGCAATTAACAAATGGAATTGACACAAATAAAAAAACAGTGCTAGAGTTGGAGATGTAGCTCAGTGGTAGAGCACTTGTTTAGCATGCACAAAGCCCTGGGTTCCATCCCCAGAACTAAAAAAAAAAAAAAAAAAAAGGACTAATTTTTCTGGTAACTAGGCAAACAAAATGTCCCCAAATCTCATCATGCTCAAATGACTTTCTCAAAGACATCACTCTATTTTACTTTTATATTCTCCTACATATGGGTTGCCTGAAGCCGTAGCACTGTGCCATCTGATCCAGTCAGATCTTGGAAGCTAAGCAGGGTGGGGCCTGGTTAGTACCTGGATGGGAGACCACCTGGGAACACCAGGTGCTGTAGGCTTGGGAGAAGGACCCAGCAACCCACTCCCAAAAATCAATCTGCCATTGAAAACCCTATGAATAGCAGAGAAGCACTGACAATAATGTTTCACATGTTGTACATAGGGTCGCTATGAGTCGACCACCAACTTGATAGCACCAAACAACAACAATGTATGGATTGTTGGTTTTTAAAGTTTGTTTCATTTTTATTAATTAATTAATTTTAGTGTTGGAGATTGAACTCACATGCTAAGCACCACTGCACTACACCTCCAGCACAGACATGTTCTTAAACACATGAGAACATTGTATAGTAGATGCACCATACAAATATAAGCAAACACTTTCTAAATTATGATGTTTGGGTTTCCCAACTAGGCTTTAATATTTTATAGTGCACTCTTGACATTTTCAGGGAATGTATCTCCAGACCTACATGTCTCCCCAAACTGCCAATAGTACCATAGCAAATTCTATCATGAAAGGAAAACAAAGTAGACTTGTTGTAGTGTGCTTGCTTTCTTCAGTATGAGATGTGCGATGGCCTTACTTATATCCTAAATTAGGCCCTGCCAATTTCATGTGTAACTCTTTAGTTTATCATATTCCTAGAATCCTTCATTTTAAACACCACACCAGCAATTAGAGTTCTTCAAGAACCCCCAAATGTTTTATATCTCCCCAATATTTACAGCAATGTTGTTAGATGCCGTTGAGGCAGATCTGACTAATGGTACCCTAGGAAAAGCAGATTGAAACACTACCCAACATTTTGCCGTGCACATAATCATGTTACGTTTGAGCCCATCATTGCAGACACTGTTTCTTCTCATTTTGAGTTGTGCCACATCAGCAAATGGAGGTCCCACAGGCTTTACTTCATTCCCATCATTACTGTTGACTCTACTTTAAGGAGGCAACTCTTCCCCAGTCATTTCTTGGAAGCCTTCCAGACTGAGGAGTTTATCTTCTGGCACTATATTTGACAGTGCTTCTCTGTTATTCATAGGGTTTTTTATTGGAAATTTTTAATGTACACCTTAATGTAATTCATTCTGACATGCTTTTCTTTGTGACATTTCCATATATGCATTTTGTTGTACATTGCACAGATAAGTTCCCCCTTACCCTCTTGTGAACTTCCTCCCCCCATCCCACCCCCACACCAAAGACTTCTCTTCCAATTACTTGTCTTTTTATGATAATATTTTTCTATATATCCTTAGGTTCCAATTATGTTTAAGATCGAAACTTTTTCTGTAGTGAACTTTCTTTTTACATTGTCAGTACTATTACATGAATTTTCTAGCCCATCTATATTAATACCATTCTTTGGTATTATTGGTGTTATTATAATTATTTCCAGGACTATTAAAGTTGGGCTGTTCACCCTGAAGTCACCCCTCCCCCATTCCTCATTCCTCCTTCTTCCTCCTCTCTCCCCTCTCCTCTCCCAGGATTTCCTCCTTTTGCTAGATCTCTCCCTCCTTCTTTTGCATTCCCCAAATTGTCCCTTCTCTGCTAGATCGACTTTAGCTTTTTTTTCTTTTTATTAATGTTCTGACCTCCACATAGGATTTTTTCCTTCTTATAATTTTGATTCAGCTCCTACATATAAGTGAGAACATGTGATATTTCTCTTTCTTAGCTGTGTCAATGCCTAATTGTTTCAGGAGTGGGCTGCCGGGTCCTTCTCCCTAGTCTGCCTTATTTTGGAAGCTCATCTGAAACCTGTCCCTCATGGGTGGCCCTCTGGTATCTGCAATACTGGTGGTATAGCTTTCAACATCACAGCAGCACTCAGGTCCCCACAGCATGACATGCTGATCACACATGGGGGATTTACAGCACTGATGACATCAAAACTCTGTCATGATGTGAATGCTAAGACAAAGCTCACTCCCTAGCTAAGCCCTAATCTTTGCACATCAGAGCACATCAGTCAATGTGTGTCCCACCAAGCAGCAGGTTCTCCCATGCCATGGACCTTAAGGATTCTCTTGCATCAGGGAGATGTATCAGGATCCTCTTGCATCAGTTTGTTAAATTTAAGATGGCTAGTGCATTCTGTGGGCTGGGATTTAGCTCAGTGGGTAGAGTGCTGCGCTGCAGTCTCTGAGGCCCAGAGTTCAATTCCCAGCACCGCAAAAATGGGAGAAGGGCCTGGCAATCCACTCCCAATGCAATCCCCAAACAGTCAGCCATTGAAAACCCTATGAGGGTCACTATGAGTCGGATACCGACTCCACGGCACCTAACAACAACAACAACAAGTGCATTCTGTATAATGCCGCCAGGAGCTCAGCAAGCACACAGTGACTGTAGGAATGAATGCATGTTAGTATATCTTTATCTTATGGAATGTCATGGAAAACAAATGTTCATTCTAAAAAACAAATATGCCCACATTCCCCTTCTCTCTCTCTCTCTTTTTTTCCTCCAGTACTGAAGGGTTGAACCCAGGGCCTTTTGCGTGCTAGGCAATGCTCTACTACTGAGCTGCACCCCAGTCCCCCATCCCCTCTTTAATTTTTTATTTTGAGACAGGGCTTCACTACATTGTGCAGGCTGCCTCTGGGCTCAAACCCACAATCTTCCTGCCTCAGCCTCCTGAGTCAGGATTACAGGCGTACACCACAGCACCCAGTGAAGTGTGCACAGATTCTTATTTAAACAAATGCTTCACAGATAGCATTTCTGACTATAACATAGTTCTATCTCTCATAATAAATATCCATATAGCTTCTGCAGGCGATTAGCTGCACTATCACTATGTAACTGTATCCAAAGGCAGTTTGCAGTTACAGAAAAGATGCCAAACATTACTCTGAATCTCTTTTTTGAAAGATCTTGCTACCAATAATGGGCGTATTCATTCTTCTACTAGGAGCAAAGTAAAATATTAAAAATGCAATCAATTTAGCTATTGAAAACCTACAACCAAGAAATTAATTCTACTAGACCATGAGAGGGCTGGGATTTAGCTCCGTTGGTAAAGGGCTGCGCTGCAGTCTCTGAGGTCCCGAGTTCAATTCCCAGCACCGAAAAAATGGGAGAAGGGCCTGGCAATCCATTCCCAAGGCAATCCTGAAACAGTCAGCCATTGGAAACCCTATGAGGGTCGCTATGAGTCAGATACTGACTTGACGGCACCTAACAACAACAACAACAAGACCATGAGAACATTTTTCAGTAGGTCATGTTTTCTATTCATTGTATTCTTTAAGAATGCAAGGAAAAGCAGCCATTAGTGGGATGTTTTGATGTGTATGATTATATGCTACTACACTGACACTGAATTTATTTTAGCAGACCACAGTTTTGGCACACATTTATTTTCAGCTGATAGATAATAATGGACTGCAAGTCATGGTATTACCAGAAGGAACATAAAAATAGAAACCTTGAGCTATTGGCCTGTATACTAATTTAATATCTCTTTTAAACTATAGACTAGAAGAGTTTAAAAGATTAAATAACCTTTCTAAGAAAATACACGTCCCTCCAGAGAAAACAATGACATACATAAATTTTCACCGGGTACCAGCAAAGCCAAAGCCCCCCAAAATTAAGGTAAGATGGGGATAATCCTCAGAGGGATGGAAGGAGGGCTGGCTGGCACGACCAAAGAACTCATTTTCCTACTGACTGGATCTGCAGGAAATTGAGTACCAGAACCTGAGATTTCCAGTAGATCTATCAAATCCATTTGCTGTGGCAACTGTTTTAAACCAAGAACCAGGAAAATTGAAGATTAAAGAATTAAGAGAAGGTAACCAGTTGATCTGCCATAAATCAGCTCTGGAGAAGAATATGAAAGAATTATTCCTTGTCACATTCATTATATGAACCACAAAACTCAGATTGCTGTTATGCTTTGCCATTAGAAATTCGTTTTTCCCTCAGCAAATAATCCTGATTTGATTACTGGTATAATCTTTGTTTCCTCCCACCTCCCAAATAATCCTGATTTGATTACTGGTATAATCTTTGTTTCCTCCCACCTCCAGTTTTAGAGCAGGGCACTGAGATTTCAAAAACAAGACAGATGAAGGAGGCGCTCTTTGAACAGAAAGTGAGACAGTTCATTGATGAAGAGACTGAAAATCAACTGAAGTGGTAAATATTGAGCAATTATTTGCATCAAATGACAGTATGACTGTTTTCAGGCGATGACCTTTTTATGCATGAGACACAATGAAATGTAATAATTTTTATGGCCTTTGGAGAATTTGATTATTCTTTTTCCTTCTCTGATCTTTTATTTCAGAATAAGTGTCTATTAGGAATAAATTAATGTGACCAAGCCATGTTGTTTCTTAAGCATGACCAGACAGTGTAGAATCAGGGTGAATGTTGGGAGAGGCTTGAAACCTGCTCACTGCTGGCCACTGGCTGTCACCAAAGCACCTTCCCCAAATCTAGGACCAATCCTGGGGTGGCTTGGGCACCCCAGATCTCATTCCATGATTTCTTACCCCACTATGAGAGCCTGTACCTTGTGCTGTGTGCTCCAAGGGCCTTCTGGGAGCCCGGCAGTTGGGGGGAGGGGTCTTGTTGGTTAAAACTCAGATATGAGAATTCTTATGCTTCTGTGGTCAAAACAGAATCTTTCCCTCATTTTTAAAACCAGATCACACCAGCCATATCCATATGTACAGAGTCAGCTAAAGTAAACATTTTTTGTATTTAGTTTTCTTTTTTAAGATTTTTTTCAGACAGGGTCTACTATGTTGCCCAGGCTGGTTCCAAACTCAAGCAGTCCTACCTCAGCCTCCTTAATCTCTGGGACTACAGGTGCACACCACCACACCTGGCCCTATGGTAAACTTTAGAAACTCTTGAATTGAGCTTTAAAAAAAGAAGGAAAGTGTCATTGAGAGGCTGCCTGATCCCCATCTCTGCCTCTACCCTTCCCAGACACCCAGGACTGTGTCCTGACCAGGAAGGCCTCCAGCAAAGGCGTCCCCCACACTGATTATTCTAATGGGAAAATGGCTTTTGCTTCTCACAGAAATCCCCTCTGCTTCAGCTTAAGTCTGTATTCTTGGTTAAATGGGAAGTACTCTAAATGACTGAAGTTTTAAAAAATATTTTTCCTATTAGGAAAATCAAATGTGTTGTCATTGCAGGAAAACTGAAAATATACTTTTAAAACTGTAGAGAAGGAAAAAAAGTCACGAATGCCACCAGTCAGCACTGAACCCTGTTAACTCTGATCATTCTATGCTTTTTTTGTAAAACACTTGGAACTATATCCTAAATTCCATTCTGAACACCACGTTATTCACCTAATATTTTCCCAACTTTTTATATTGAGATATTTTAAATTTGCAAGTAACACCAATACACTTGACCTTTCCTCATGAGTCACTAACATTATGCCACATTTGCGTCCCCTCATTCTGCACACACATGCACACGTGCTTACAGGCACACACAACCAAGTGTGTTTTTTTTCTGAGTCATTTGAAGTTAAGATGCAGACCTGAGGAAGCACCACCAAAAAAATATGTTAGCATGTAACTCCTAAGAACAAGGTCATTCTCCCACATTATCATAATCATTTTTTTTCCAGCACTTGGGGGTTGAACCCAGCGCCTTACACACACTTTGCAAGTACTCTATCCCTGGGCTGCACCCCCAGCCCATTTTTTCTTTTTTTATCTTGTGACAGGGTCTCGCTATATTATGCAGGCTGCCTCTGCCCTCAAACTCACAATCCTCCTGCCTCCGCCTCCCAAGTCACTAGAATTACAGGGATGTACCACAGCTCCAAGCTTCCATTATTTTTTACATTTTTAAATTTAAATTTAAATTATTATTATCATAACCATCCCAGTGAGTGTGTGGTGGTCTATCTTGGGACTTTGCTCTGCATTCTCCTAGTGATTAATGACATTGAGCATCCAAATTTTTTATTCATAAATATTTTAGCACGTCACTAGAAGACAAGATATTTTGTGGGACATATAACTCTCCCTAGTGCTGTTGCAGAGGCTTCTTCAATTTCTGTCCTGCAGGGTGCTTCCTAACATCTCAGCATCCCTTCTCAATTGTGGCATATAGCAAAGACACTCCATCCTAAAGCTATGTTTTCCAATGGCTTCTGGAAGTTGACTTTTTTCTCTCCAGGCAGGTGCACCTTGGTAAAGATCATATGTCTTTTAAATTTAGAAAAGAGCTTGCTGAGGAGCGGCAAAGAGCATTCAACAAATATAAGGTCAGAAAGACTGCTAATTTGATGTAATTCGTTTCACAAAATGTTTTGAATTCCTATTATATGCAAGATGCCAAATGAGGAGAAAGAAAACACAGTTGAGTTGGGAGGGCTGGAGCCTGATGACAAGTAAATTGCTAACTGTAAGTCAGTGGTAGCCATAAGCATTACAAGAGACCTGCCCTAAGTATGGTGGGGGATCCAGAAACCAGAAAGGAGACAGACTATAGCTAATTGGAAGGCTTCCTGGAGGACATAGCACAATTTGGGGAATTAGGAGAGGGGACAAAAGCATTTAGGTGGGGTGGGGGAATGGCTCAGATTCAGGCTGTAGTTTTGGGCATGAGGGGCACCTGTCCCTTTGTCTACAGAGCATGAAGACAAGAGAGGTCCAGAGCAGTGCTAGGAGCCACCCCAAGCCAGATGCAAATCTGCCCCAAGTCAGAGACACTCACAGGGGCCACCCGAAGAGGGAGAAGGTGGGCCAAGGGCAACAGGACCACATCTGGAGCCTCAGGGGCAGAAACAGTCAGTTTTGGCTACCATAACAAAGTACCACAAGCTAGGTGGCTTAAAGCAGGGGCCCCCCACCTTTCTGGCACCTAGCACTGGTTTCACGGAAGACAATCTAATGGTGCCACTGATCTGACACAGGAGGAGCTCAGGCAGTAATACAGTGATGGGCAGTGGCTGTAAATACAGACGAAGCTTAGCCTTCACTAACCTCCTGTTGTGAGGCCAGTTTTCTAACAGGCTACCAACAGACCAAGTGGTCTGCAGCCCAGGGACTGGGGACCCCTGGCTTAGAAAACAGAAGGCTGTTCTAGAGATCAAGGTGCCAGCAGAATTGGAAGCTTCTAAGTCCTCTCTTGGCTCACAGATGGCCGTCTACTTACTGTGTCCTCCTGTGGTCTTCTCTCTGTGTGGCTATGTCCTCATGTCATCTTCTTGTATGGACCCCAGTTATAGTAGATTAGGAGACACTGTATGATTTCATTTTAACTTGATCACCTCTTCAAAGACTTTCCCTCCAAATACAGTCACATGCTGAAATACTGGGGATTTGTGAGGAACCCACAAATGATGATTTGTGGGGAACCCAGTTGACCCCAGGACCTCCTTTTGCTGATATGGTACAACTCAAAATGAGAAGACACATAGTGTCTGCAACATTGGGCTCAAACATAAAAAGATTATGTGCATGGCACAGTATTGGGTAGTGTTTTGTTCTGTTGTACATGGGATCACTATTAGTCAGCTCCAACTCCACAGCACCTGACAACTGACCCCATAACAGATACTGAAGCTTAGCAGTAGGAGCTGCCTAAGCCTTAAGAAAACTAACTTGGTATCCCTGAGTAGGAAAAATTAAGGGAAACACTGTCTTGTCAGATATCTTATTATTCTTCCTAGATTTTAAATCCAAACAACATCTGGATAAATGTGTCTTACTTTATTGTCATTGTTGTTGTTGTTGTTGGGTGCCATCGAGTCAGTATCTGACTCATAGCAACCCTCATAGGGTTTTCAATGGCTGACTGTTTCAGGATTGCCTTGGGAGTGGATTGCCAGGTCCTTCTCCCATTTTTGCGGTGCTAGGAATTGAACTCGGGAGTGGATTGCCAGTGGATTGTCTTATTTCATAAGACAAGCAAAAGAATATAAAATTACTACAATGGTCAAGCTTCACACTTAGGAAGGACACATACTAGTTTTCTGTTTAAATGTAGTTCAGATTCTTTGCAAGCTATTTTAAAAACAAAATATCAAGTATTTTCTGCCAAGCCCACATGGAATGCTTTTCCTTATTTAAAGATGAAGGTGATGTAAACATGCCACGACCAGGTGGGCATCAGCATTAAGGCTGGGACTGCCAGCAACTATAGGAAAGGAGTGGTCATGTCCTTAGATTGCTCATGGGGCAAGGGGAAGGATGAGCAGGCAGCTCTGAGGCCCTGCAGTGTGAAGAGCAGGTGTTGCAGGGACCCTATGCTCCGTGCTGAAGGGATTTCATCTGGCAGCTGAGTCCTGGCAGGTAACCAAATGGCAAGGAACACCTGGGGGCCCAAGGCATATGGCAGATCATTGAGCAAGAGAAACAGCAGGGGCCAAGAGGGTATTGGCATCATAGCTGAATGGCACAAAGCCTCAGGGATGGTGGGCTTTTCCTCAGTGAAAATAATGGGTAATGTTAAATTCTGAAATGTTCATCATAAATAAAGATATCAGTACGCCTTTTCTTTATTCTACCTAACTACCATTTTGGAGATCCCTTCTTTAAATTGTCTATTTTATTTTACTCTTAGTGATGCTGGGCAGGGGTCTGGGTCTTTCCCCGTGAAATCTGAAGTTTGAACTTGAGCTCCACAGTTTCAAACTCAATTTCCAGATATGTGCAAATCAGAGCTGGACAGCTCACCATGCTGGTGACAATAATGCTCCTATCTTGTTTCTGAACTGGTGTTGATGTGACAATCAGGATAGACTTCTTCCAATTATGTGTTTAAAAATGACTCTGAACAGTGTGTCTAAGAGCTAAGCTAGTTTTTGAAGTTACCCAACAAATAATACAACCCACAAAGAGTCAAAAACCGACACTACCTGCAGTGTATAGAGTCCCTTTTCCATGGGGCTGGTGTGTATAGATGCTAGTGTGGTTCAGCCAGCTCAGCCACCCCTGGAGTCAGCTGTAGATCGTGGGATTAGGAAAGACAGCCCAGGGGGCATCAGGGAAGCAGGCAGATGTGGAGGAGAGCAGCTCCAGAAAGCTTACTCCAGGGAAGGCCCTAGTCACTCTCCAGCCTCCAGGACCACCTCCATCACCCAGGAAAGGGAAGGGTCACCACATGGTTTCACTAAAACCTGACACTTGGACAATCAATTCTGAGGAACTTAAAACTTCACCAGGACATTACATTTCTTTTCAATGAAATCTGTAACATACAATACTCCTGTAGTTATATGGTTCCCTAAAATCTTTTCTGTGAGTTCTGAGAGCCTTGGAATTAATTTCCAGAGAGACTACCTACTAGTTGAAAGAAAGAAAGAAAGGGAGAGAAGAAGGAAGGAAAAGAGGAAGGGCGGGAGGGAGGGAGGGAGAAAGAAAGAGAAAGACAAAGACAAAAGAAATGAAAAAAGAAAAGGTTTAGGGTCTGTGTTTCTATAAACGCTCCCTGGCTCTAGACAGTAAGTAATCATAGCGACCATTTTAACCTACCTGTGTCTCCACCGCTGCCTCCTAGAACTCCATGGGTGGGTTTGACCAATGGCTCCATGGGTTTCTACCAGTTTTAAAGAGAAGTAAAATTTTACACACTTGTCTTCAACTTTAATATTTTTGATGATGAAAAAACCCAGCTGGATAGAGGAGATCCTATTTTGGATGAGGAATTTCAGCGAATTAAGACAGAAGTTAACCAGAAACGGGTCATTCGTGACCTACAAGAGGTGGGTGACTTCCCTTTGTTTGAAATCCAATTATCAGCAGTTCTCTTAACCCCTGTTTTTTAAAATGATAAACAATTTGATAGAGATACCTGGTCATTTTTAATATGCTTACATTTTTGGAATGCTTTGTAGTATGTATTCACAAATAAAACATCAAACTTGTAATTAATGTTTCTCTTGAAATTAACAGGTTCCGTCCTCTGCCCCCCCACACTTTCTCTTTCTTGGCCTCCTGTTTTGTTACCTGTTGGTCCCCCTCCTATCTACAGGTCTCTGTCCTCTGTGTGCTGTCTCCCTTCCCTTGATGGAAAGAATGCAAGACTGAAAGTCAAAGCTACAGTTTTGGGTGCAGCTCCATGACAGATATGCGACCAGGACACACACCTCTTAGCTATGATGCTTTAGTGCCCTCAAGTGTAGAATGGGGATAAGAGCCCAATTACCCAATTCTCAGTCACGTGACAGGTTCTGGTTAAAACTCCAATTTTTAATTTTTTTTTTTTTTTCTTACAGTACAGGGGGTTGAAACCAGGGCCTGGTGCTTGCATGCTTTGCAAGTGCTGGACCACTGAGCTGCACACCCAGCCCATCTTTTTACTTTTTTGAGACAGGGTCTCGCTAAATTATGCAGACTGCCTCTGGTCTTGAACTTATGATCCTCCTGCCTCCACCCCCTCAGCTGCTGGGATTACAGGTGTGTGCCACCACGCTTGGCTCCAATTTTTAATCTTAACAGTGAAAACAATTCTTCCTACTTCTCCCATCTCTACTCTTCTTACTTTTCTGTACTGGGTTTGCCATGTCTGAATTATTTTTACTTCTTTTGTTTTTTGTTTGTTGGAGGTACTAGGGGGTTGAACCCAGGGCCTCAGGCATGCTTTGCAAGCACTCTACCACTGAGCTGCATCCTCAACCCCTTTTTTATTTTTTATCATGAGACAGAGTCTCACTAAATTATGCAGGCTGCTTCTGGCCTAGAACTCAAGATTCTCCTACCTTCAACTCCAAAGTTTTGGGATTTCAAGCATACTCTACCACCCCAGTGTTTTTACCTCTTTTCTTCTCTCCCTCATTGAATCTAGCCACAAAGGCTTGCCCTGAGCCCTTCCACAAGGCCATCCCCATGCCCGACCTCCATGTCTCACCTCTAACTAATCCCACAGATTTTTGAGCACATCCCCACCCCTCCATGGGCTCCTTCACAGCCCGCCTCATAGGCCAAGGTGCGGCTGACTCATTCTGGTGATAGCTTCATCATGCTGTTGCCCTGCTCAGGAACCTAAGGAACCTGCAGCTCTGGCTTCACTGAATCCGGGCCCTGGTCTACAGACACCGGTGTCAGGATGTGCAGGCACTGTTGGTGCTAGGCAGAATGGGCCTCCTGCCCTGCCGGGATGGTACTGTCTGCTCTTCTCAGTTCTGGTTGCAGTGCCAGCCCTGCCCTGTGGGATTGATATCTACATGATATCACTCTTCTTCCTTTGGCCTCCTGTATTTGCTTGAGCAGCCCTAACTAGACTGAAACCTTCTTAAACCCAGAGCTTTTCTGTGGCTTTTGGCCCTTGACTCCAGAAGCATTCCCTATAATGTGTACTGAAAGTACTTAATAAATGCTCACTAAACGGCCGAACAAAAGTTAAATAACAACTTAATTTGGGATCAAACTCTAAGATGTTTTTATTAAATGCTTATGCTGGGAGTTAGAATTTAAATGTAAGATGTGCCTGTGCTTTGTATTCACAGAAAGTCCCAGAATTTCATCCTAATTTTGATCCACTTGTTAACGATACTTGGGTCGACAGGTTCAGGGCACAAAAACGGTTTCAACAAGCAGCACGTAAGGTAAGACTTAGCACCAGAATGGGATTTAGTCATCAGCACACAAGGAAATACAACAATGGGTTTTATGAATAACATTTTTATTGAGATGCAATTCACATGCCATAAAAATCTACCTTTGTAAAATGTCCAATTGAGTAGTTTTTTAGTATAGTCATAGAGGGGGGATAACCATCATGACTATCTAATCTTAGAGCATTTTTATGGCCCCCAGAAAAGAACTCAGTATCCATTAGCAGTAACTCCTCGTTCTCTCCTTCCTCCAGCCCCTGGGAACCACTGATCTACTTTTTGTCTCTATGAATTGGCCTTATCTGGATATTTCATATGAATGGAATCATACAATATGTGGCCTTTTGTAACTGGCTTCTTTCACTTAGCATGTGTTCAAGTTCAATGGTGTTGTAGAATGTATCAGTGTTTCATTCCTTTTTTGTTTGGGGTTTGGTTTGATTTGGTTTGATTTGGGGGGATTTTATCATTTTGTTTAGGATTTTTTTTTTTGCTGGGATCTCATCATGTAGCCCAACCTAGCCTCAAACTTGTGATCGTCCTGCCTCAGCTTCCAAAGTACATGCATCACTACACCCAGCTTTATTTTTCATTTTTTGAGACAGTCTCACTATCTAGCTCATCCTGGCTTTAAATTTGTAATCCTCCAGCATCATGCTGTGATTATAGGAATGTGACACCATGCCCAGTCCTTCATTCCTCTTTATGGTTGCATAATATTCCATTATTTAGAAAAACCATATTTTCTTTGTCTAACCATCCACTGACAGACATTCCAGTTGTTTTTCATCTTTTGGCTGTCATAAGCAATGCCACTATGAACATTCACATACAAGTTAGTGGACACATTTTCAATTCTCCTAGGTATACATACCTATGGCTGGGTCATATGATAAGTGTAAAACAAGGGGATTTGGGCCAATTATTTCCAGAGAGAACAACTGAGAATTCCAGAGGGATCTTGTCTCTGACATCAGGCTTATGGCTTCCCCTTCAAAGGTGTCATCTCTTGCGGTGGCTTCACCTCATGCTGGTTTTCCACCAAGCACATCTGTAGCCTCCAGTGGCTTCCTGTTTTCAGGATAAAATGAAGACTCTGAGCCTCTCCTCATAACAAATAGTATAAGGTGACTCGCTGACCTGGCTATAGCCACATGTCTACAGCTGCCTGCTGTCCTTTATGTCCTGTCTTCCTCCAGACATATCATGCTCAGTCCCTGCCATGGACCTGTGTTTCTGTGCCTCTCTCTCTCTGACTGAAATGTCTCTCCCCTCCACTCCATGGGTCCACACCTGTCCTCGGGCCAGTTCAATTCAACCCCTCCCCCGAGAAGCAATCCTTGCACGTCTTGATACTCAAGGATCTGTCTGGTAGCTCTTGAATTTTAAGCTGCTAGTAATCTCGTCTCTGTCTTCAATTGTGGCTTCCGTAGGGGGCAAGGCCACACCTCAAGCCATGGTGCTTGAGGCGGGGAGTCATGGCTAAGATCTGGTGTGTTAGTCAGCTTTCTGTCACTGTGACAAAATGCCTGGGATAATCGACTTAGAAGGAGAAAATGTTTATTTTGGCTTATGGTTTTGAAGGTTTCAATCCGTGTTCATTTGACCTCATTGTTGTTGGGCCTATAGCAAGGCAGCACCTCACGGTGAGGAATGCATGATAGAGCAAAGCTGCTCACCTCATGGTGGTCAGAAAGCAAAGAGAAAGAGAAGAGGGGGTGAGGGTCCCAATTTCCCCTTAAAGAGCACACCCTGATGACCTAACTTCCTCCCAATAGGCCCCACACCCTAAAATTTCCACTACCTCCCTATTGGGTCACAGCCTGGGGACCAAGCCTTTAGCATGTAGGCCTTTGGGGGACATTTAAGGTCTAAAACATAACACCTGGGTTCTGGGGCCCAACTGCTTGTGCTTAATTCTTGGTGCAATGTCTTATGGGCTTTCTGATCTTGGACAAATAATATAACCTCTGTGCCATTGTTTCCTCACCTGAGCTCTGGAGATAATACTGAGACCTCTCTCCTGGGCTTGCTGTGAAGATTGAATGAGTGCCTGTGTGTCAGGGCCTGCAGAAGTCTAAGTTGCTGATTGTCTCTCAGCCTAAAGTGGCAATAATCATGCTGGGTGACCTTCTCAGCCTTCTCTAAGGTCTCTGTAGGAGCAGTGCCTGGGACCCGTGTTCTCTGTATATGAACAGAGCAGAGGCAGCTGCAGGATACTCAAGGAAGGAAAGAAAGTGGTGGCAAGAGGCAGCACAAAGCTGTGCCCCAGGGGAAAAAGACACAGCTGTGGATTGGGTGCAGACACCAGCAAGAGGCTGGCCCACCCTGGCTGACCACTGGGTGGGCCACCATAGCCCTCTGCAGCGAGCCCTCCAGCCTGGGAAAGGTCACCAGAAGTTCTGTGCTCTGTTCTGAGAGATGGCTCAGTGTCTTCACATGCCACAGCAAGTATGATCAGTTCTATGTACCAGTCTATCCTCAGCCTAATGATTTCTTGCCATCTCCTCAGTGATAATCATAGCCCAATACCTCTCACCTGACTATGGTCACAGGTCTCAGAGACAGCAGCCAGAGGAGTAGGGCAAGGCTTAAATATGATATTCAGCCAAGTGTGGTGGCATCTGCCTGCAATCCCAGCACTTAGGAGGCTGAGGCAGGAGGAGTGTGTGTTTGAGGCCAGCCTGGGCTACATAGTGAGTCCCAGGTCAAACTGAACTACATCTGAGACACTGTCTCAAAAAAAAGTAAACAAATAAACAGAACCAAGACAACCATACCTTTCCCCTGCTAAAACCTTCCAAAAGCTTCCCCTCACAATTAGAATAAAATGCAGTCTGTATCAATGCGATCAGCCTCCACGGAATTCCCCTTGGTCCCTTAAACACATATCCTTTGTTCCTGCATCAAGGCCTTGTACTGACCACGCCCTCAGCTCAGAACTCTCTTTCCAAGGTCTTTCCATCCCTGTCCTGTCCCCTGTCACTCAGGCTTACCTTAAACCTCACCTTTTCAGAGAGGCCTCCCCACATTGGCCTTAGGCAAATGGGCAGGCCCCCCACTGCTGGGCCCTCTAGCACTCCCTCATGCACCTGCCCTCTTTTATTTCACACACTATTCACCGTGTTTATTCTGTTGAGGGTGTATTGTCATCCCTCTCACCCTCCCCCAACACACACACACATTAGGAGTGCCAGCCCTACACAAGCGGGACGCATCTTAGTTCCTCTTCCTCTCCAGTGACTTGCCCAGAGCTAGGCATGAAGTCACCGCTAGGGAAGCTTTGTTAGATGGGAGAGCTCCTGAGAGGATAGACAGGAGTGCTGACGGCAGGAGCAAGGGTCCCTCCCGCCCAGCTCTGGCCCCTGGTTGCCTGCCCATGGCAGCAGCGCTGTGATATAGAGCTTGGTGGTGGGCAGCCAGCACTGCCCGGGCTCCCAGCCCGTGGAGCTTGTCCTCTCACTTTGAGATGAGCACTGTGGCAGTGTGACTGAGTGCTCACATGTATCCAGAAGAAAAGAATGTGGAACTAGTCATTCTTTCCATTCTGGAAATACAAGGAAATCGGGCTCGTAAGTCAGGCAGGACAAGGCCAGATGACAACCTGGGTTTTTGTTTGTTTGTTTGTTTTTTGTTTTTTTTATCCAGGACAGTCCTCATTGCCCAGACCATAAAATCTTCCTAGTCTCCATCTTGGGCAGCACACCACTGTCCCTGTGAATCCTGACTTAGAGTGGTAGGCTCAGCCCTTAGCTGTGATTGGGGAAAGTGAACTCAGCTGAATACCAAAACGAGCATGTGTCAGTTAATCTGAAATCATTATTCTTCCCAATTTCAGGTCATGTTTGAGCGCCAGTTGATCAATATGCTAGGTGCTATTCATGAAATGGACAAAGAGGGTATAATAAGGAAGTTCATTCAAATTAAACAATCACTTGTGCAAGGTAACGTATAGCTGTGAAGTACATTGATGCTGAACCCAATAATCTATGTTTACATGAGGCTTCTTTGTAATGAATTTAGCTGTAGAGAAATCAGATCCTTTCATAAATTGCATGCATTAAATTCCTATTGCTGCTGTAAGAAACCAGCACAGACCTGATGGCTTAAAACAACACAGATTTATGATGTCACAGCTCTAGAGGTCTGAAGTCTGAAAACCATGTGTCAGCAGGCTGGTTCCTTCTGGAAGCTTCCTGAAAGAATCCATTTCCTCACTGTCTCCTGCTTCTGGAGGCCTCCGACCTTGCTTGACTCCTGGCCCCTTCCTCACAACACTCCTGTCTCTGGCCTCAGTTGCCACATCTCCCCTCTGCCTTGCCCTGTTGTCTCTCTCCTGTTCCCACCCTGTGACTTCACTGGGCCCACCCAGATAACCCCAAATAGTTACTCTACCTCAGGATACTTAATCACACCTCTGAAGTCCTGCTTACCATGCAAAGTAACATCCTCACAGGTTCAGGGGAGCGGGACACAGACATCTCTAGGAGCCATTACTCCACCTCTCACAGGACATAAGTCAGATCTCCGTGACAAGTTGGGCTGAAACACCTGCAGGACCAGCCCAGACCAAGTTGTAACATCTGTGAAGCTGGGCCGTGGTTTGACCTCTTGTTTTGGGACCTTGCTTCCTCTTCTCATCAGAGGATAGTTGTCATTTATACTTACTGATTGGCTAAATCTGGTGTTTTCTCAACCCAGAATTCATACAATAAAGCTTTTAAATCCCATATTGTCTCTGCTGTTTCAAGAATTTCTAATGGTGTGGTCCCCAGGCTGGCTGGGGCTGTTAGAGGCCCACTCCCAGTAGCTCCTGGGAGCCAGAAGCGTGTCAGCATTTTCTCCCCAAGTATGCTCATGTATTTCCTGTGTATGGCTCAGCTGCAGGTCCGTAGGCCAGCCTGGCTCTCCCCAGGGCCTTCTTCCTCCCCAGCCTGAGCCCTGGACTGGCTCAGACTCCTCACAAGAGTAGTAACCACACCCACCTCTCCACCAAGGTCCAGATGTGTACTTTGCTTCCCAAAACATTTTGTAGAATTTTAATGACTCTTTTGTCCCTTCTATATTATTTTTATTTCTTGTATTGAAGTTTCTAACAAAGAAACACTTTTTCAACAAAAAGAATGGAATTTACCTGTGAATCATGTATATATGTCCATAAAATATTTTTCTTTAGTTTAACCTTTCTCTTTGTTGAACTCATCAGAAATATTTCAATTAAGGACTATTGTTTTCCAGGTGGCCCTGAAAATAGACTAGTGATTGCTAGATACTGGGAAAGATTTAGGGAGGGGAGAGTGGAAAAAGGAAATTGGATTTGATCAGAGCGTGCTATATGCATGTATGGAAATATCACACTGAATCCTATTAATATATACAATTAATACTTGTTAATAAAAATGTTTAAAGAATTATAGTTTTGGGAAGCAAAAATGAAATACAAATTTTTAAAACTAGAGGAAGAGTTGAAGTAAAGAACCCAGAGGAACTAAAATGATAGAAATATATGTTATATATTTATATGTATGTATGTGGATATATAAATATGAATATTCTTTTCTTTCTTTTCTTTTCTTTTTTTTTTCTCCACACTTGGGGGTTGAACCCAGGGCTTTGTAGGTGCTTTGTAAGTGCTATACCCCTGGGCTGCACCCCCAGCCCATTTTTATTTTTTTATTTTGAGACAGGAGCTCAGGAAGATACACAGGCTGCCTCTGGCCTTGAACTCGTGTTCCTCCAGCATTGGCCTCCTAAATTGCTGGGATTGCAGGCATGTACCATGGTGCCCAGCGTAACATGAATATTCTCTTTGAAGAATACCACTAAAAGTGGTACTTTTACATTAAAAATACCCAAGAGCCTCTTAAAAGTACTGTTTTGTCTTTCACCCACAGAGAAGAATCCCTCCACATACCTTCGGCCAGGAGGCGCGCAGGAAGATTATTCTTGCCGGTTTACAGTGTCGCCCAAGGATGTGCTGCCCTTCGCCTTCCCGCGCTACAGCCTGCCTCAGGACTCCAATGAGCTGGTGGGTGCTGTTTGGCTGTGAGGTGGGATCAGGCATAAGCACCGGCTGCTGGGCAGACTCACATCCCCTTCACCTCCTCAGAGAGGCTCCAAGGGAACCCCGTGCCCATGGAGTTATGACCAATGGGAAGCCAAGAGTAGTGACTGCACTCTGCCCCTGCCTGGTGCCTCTGGGCAGAGCTCCTGGTGACCTGGCTGTGTCCTTCCCACTCTGGGTCCCAGCGTGGTCACTGACAGAGAAAATCCAGCAGTAGTGGGCACATAGACATGAAAGAACACTGACCTACCAAAGAACAAGTTTATTTGAGAGCAAGCAAGAGATGGGAACTGATCAGGATGCAGCTGTACTGAGCTGAGCAAAGCTACGGGTTTTATAGGACTGGTGGGCCTTGGTGGGAAGCATAGGTGGAGGAATTTTCTCAGAAGGTTGGCAGACAGTTATTTCTGTTCAGCTGCCTGGTCTTTGGTATCTGGGACATTCTGACTTTGGAGCCCTGTCTGGACACCCTTGGTTCTCAGTCAGTGACTGAGCTCCATCCAGCTCCCAGGAACAGGCCTGAGAGCAGGCAGCCCAGGGGACCTGAGAAGCCCATGTGGCCCAGGGAGGCAGGCTCTACTCTGCGAGTCTTCTGGTGCCCGGCAAATGGGAGGCCAAGGCAAGGGCAGCCCCTGGGTCTGGACAGAGCCTAGTAAGCAAGGGATGTGGCTAACTCATCAGCTCAGAAGCCTCTTTGTGTCTTTGTCAAGGTATAACAGCTCATCCTTTTCCCTTATGGGCATGATGATGCACTATAATAAAAATAGTTGTATGAAAATGCCATAATAGCCGGGCGTGGTGGCGCACGCCTATAATCCCAGCGGCTTGGGAGGCGGAGGCGGGAGGATCGCAAGTTCAAGACCAGAGGCAGTCTGTATAATTTAGCGAGACCCTGTCTCAAAAAGTAAAAAAAATGGGCTGAGGGCGCAGCTCAGTGGTCCAGCACTTGCAGAGCATGCAGACACAATGCCCTAGGTTCAACCCCCAGTACCACAAAAAAAAAAAAAAAGAAAATGCCATAATGAAAGCCATTATTTTGTACAATTGAAAAACAAAAACAGGCCGAGTGCCATGGCACACACCTGTAATCCCAGCAACTTGGGAGGCTAATGCAGGAGGATCTCAAGTTCAAGGCCAGAGGCAACCTGCATAACTTAACGTCCTGTTAACGCCCTATCTCAAAATAACATATATATAGTTGTTGTTGTTGTTAGGTGCCCTCGAGTCAGTATCCGACTCATAGCGACCCTCATAGGGTTTTCAATGGCTGACTGTTTCGGGATTGCCTTGGGAGTGGATTGCCAGGCCCTTCTCCCATTTTTGTGGTACTGGGAATTGAACTCGGGACCTTAGAGACTGCAGCGCAGCGCTCTACCAACTGAGCTAAATCCCAGCCCATTATATATATATATATGGGGGTGGAGGCGCAGCTCACTTGTAGAGCACTTGCCTAGGATGCAAGAGACCCTGGATTTAACCCTCTAGTACTGAAAAGAAAAAATGTTAATTAACCCTTATATTGTACTTACCATAAGTCAAGCCTAAGTGCTTCAGGTGTATGACGTCATTTAACCTTCTGCAAATTTATGTGATAGGTTTACCATGTTACAAATGAGGAAGCAGAAACACAAGATCACACAACCAGCCATAAAATATTGCTGTTCACACAGTTACTAATAAAAAAGAGTGCTGAAATGTATTGAAAATACATATGCAAATTTTTTTAATTTCAAAAAAATAAATGTGTCATTCATATCCTAAGGCATTTGTTAAGCATAGTAGGTTAATCTACTCAAGAATATAGGATTGAATTTAGAAATTCCATATGTTTTCTGGGTTTGATACTTAATTTATTTAACAGATTAGAATATTTGTTCCTACGCAATAATGAATCTGTGATTTTCGTGTAAGAATAAATATTTCACTCTCAACAATTAATCAGTAAAAAGATTGCTGGGGTAGAAAGATTTCATCACTGTGCTGTGGAGCCCATCATATTTTTTTTATTAGTTATTTTTTAGTTATCTGCAATCATACCTCTGTGGCATCTGGTCCCATCAGATCTAGGACGTTAAGTAGGGTCGGGCCTGGTTAGTACTTGGACAGGAGCCTGGGAATACCAGGTGCTGTGGGCTTGGGAGAAGAACCTGGCAGCCCACTCCCAATGAACAATCAGCCACTGAAAATCCTATGAATAACAGAGAAGCACTGACAATAGTTCCGGGAGTGGCACAGTATCAGGTAGTGTTTCATCTGTTGTATGTAGGGTCCCTATGAGTCAGATCCCACTCAATGGCACCTAACAACAACAACAACAGTATTTTAATTAGTGTACAACTTAATGAGTTTCATTATGACATTTTCATACATGTATATCATTGTCCATTGCTGATGTTCACCTCTACCACTACCCTCTCGTGACCACCTCTTCATTTTTGAAGAAGTCAAAGCTTTACATTTCATTTGGTATTTAGTTAGTGTTACTAGGATGTCCCTGCTGTTTGGAGCTGATGAAAAATGGAGTGCTCAGCATTCCTGTCTACAAAAAAAAAAAATTATTCATTTGTTCCATAAATACCAGGTTTCATGACTTCTAAGATGTACTTTTTTGTTGTTGTTACATTTAGCATCTCTGGAATTGGGAAATCTCCTACAAATGATACCATATCAACAGTGCATCATATTAACTGAATAGTGGAATCTTAGACTAGGTGAAGTGTGGTATTTATTGAGTGCCTACCATGTGCCAGGCCCCAACCTAGGGTCTCTGAGCATCTAAGGCAGATAAAGCACATAGGAAATGTTCTGGGGCCCACCACTGTGGAAGGCCAGCACAGGGAACAGGACTGGACAGAGAAGCAGGACTGCAGTGTGTCTTGGCAAAGGCCTCAGCTGAGCCCAGGAGGAGCTCTGAAGCTGACATAGGATGAGACAACCTGGCCTTTGTACCTGGCCTCAACCAGCCATCAGAGCCAGGGTGCCAGCAAGAGGCACCCAACTTGCATGAGGCAGCTCCTGTTTGTATCAGCAGGCTCCTAACAGTTAGGGCCTCAGTCGGGCTTGAAGGGTTGTGGGGGACACAGTGCAGCCTCCATGACAGGAAACAATGAAAAAGAGGTTCACATACACCAATAAACATAGAGAGAGGCTGGCCAGGGCTGGTTTTGTGTCCCACAGAGTGAGTATCAGCTATGTCCCCAAAAAGCGCTGCTTTGAGAGCAGAACTGTTCACATAGCATTTCAAAATGTGATGCAAACAGAAACATAGCTGCTTTTGCTCAGAATTGATTATCTGTCCATTGTTTTCTATTTTCACATTTTAGGCTCCTGACGGCCTTGGACTGGTCCCAATTAAGTCTTCTGATGTCCAAATCAGGCAGAGTTATACCTTCTTCAATTTGCAGGTCAGACTTGTCACATAACATTAATTATTTGGGTTCCTTACAAAGTGAACAAAATATTATTGAATTTGAATTGCATTATTTTATTAGCTTTCCTCTATTATATATTACACTGAGTGGCATACTGTGTATTTTTCTGGTGTTATCTGATGGCATGTTAGAGGTACCCAAGATTCTTTTCCCTAGTATGGCGACAGAATTCAAGATCTTGACTCTGTGAACATACCATATATTATGCATGCATGAAGCACCGCCACTACCTCTATTAGAAACTTCAAGGCAAAACACAAGATCAAGTGAACATGAGTTAGTCAGCCTTTCTTGAGGTATATGGCCACTTCTGTGTTTGAAAATAAAACTATTTAGGTGTGCATCTACAGTTAAGCCATATGGTATGAGAAAGTAATTATGTGCATTGAATGTGTGCTGAGGCTCAGAACAGAGCTGAGGACTGGCCCCAATGTCTATGAAGTGCCAACCCAAACTAACAGTTACAACAGTCTGATGGCCACCACATGGTCCTTGTTCACTTTTGCCATCAGGCAGTTGTTGTTGAGAAGTCAGTCCCACCAAAAGGCAACAGATTTTTAAGGATATAAAATCAACTGTCTCCTTTCACCCGCAGGTTCCTCAACTGTACAAAATTAAGGGATATGGGCCCTTTTCTGTCCACAAGTCTTCAACAAGTTATAAACCTCAGAAGCTTGCCCGACCTCTGAGGCAAGGAGCTGAGGTAACACACCACCGCCTTTGAGAACCACCCTTACCTTTCCTCTTGTCCTGGCATCAAGCTAATAGGCCTGTCTTGTTCCCTACACAGGATGAAGTCACCACCATCATCGCCCTTCCAAAGCAGGACTCCACACAACTTTCGGAAAAGCCCTCCATCTTGAGTATGAAACCCCCTGAGGCCTTAGCCATGTCCCTAGAATACGATCCACTCTATGTTTTCGTAAGTAACAACTGGCAGAAGTTTTGTGTTCTGTGTTCCTTTGTTTCAGCAATTGCCCTATTAAAAATCAGATGCACGTGTTAGAAATTTTTATTTTCTTTGGAATTTTGAGTGTTCTGTTTTGTTTTTTATTGTTGGTCTTTCCAAGCTGGGAATGGAACTCAGGGCCTCACACATGCTAGTAAGCACCCTATCACCGAGCTCCATCCCCAATCCTGGAATTTCAAGTGTTAAACAACATCTCACATTTGAAATTGTTTGTTATTATTTAATGTTTGGAGAATATTGGTGGTTCTGTCTCTTAAAAATGCCATCATTTATTTTTATGACAGTAGTCTTATGATCTTTTCTACTTCCATATGACCTGTGCATGTAGGCCAAAGAAGAAATCAAAAGAGACCCCCACTGCGGGGGTCCTGGCCATGCAACTTGTGATAGGAGAGCAGTGGGCCACGGGTCCCACACGGAAGTTTGGCCACACACCCTCTGGGGGGGTTGCATGATATCATCCCGCCCACTACAGCATGCGAACAGTGATCAAGAGTGGCAGTGGGGCTCCGGACAATAGAATAGGACAGAGGATGCCCAGACTCCAAGTGTGTGGCCAGCACAGCCTCCATTCCCCCGTCATGGAGATCCTAGCCACACAGTTTGCCACCTTATTGATGAAGGCACTCAGTGCTATGAACTTCCCTCTTAGAACTGCTTTTGCTGTATCCCTGTGGTGCCTCTAACTTAACTGATGAATTAAAAAAACATGAAAGCTATGTTTATGCCAACAGATTTGGAAAACTCCTACTTGGCCAACTGACTGGAAGAGATCCATATTTGTGCCTATTCCCAAAAAAGGGGATCCGACTGAATGTGCAAACTATTGGACAACATCATTAATATCACACACCAGCAAAATTCTACTAAAGATCATTCAGAAGCGACTGCAGCAGTATATAGACAGGGAATTACCAGAAAATCAAGCGGGATTCAGAAGAGGGCGGGGAACTAGGGACATCATTGCTGATGTCAGGTGGATATTAGCTGAAAGCAGAGAATATCAAAAAGATGTCTATCTATGTTTTATTGAC
>VMDO01026091.1:0-27223 GCA_007922755.1 Pedetes capensis | reverse complement strand
CCTCTCTCTCTCTCTCTCTCTTTCTTTCTTTCTTTCTTTCTTTCTTTCTTTCTTTCTTTCTTTCTTTCTCTTTTTCAGTACTAAGGGATGAATCCAGGGCCTGGCGCATACATGGTTTGCAAGTGCTGTACCATTTAGCTGCACCCCAGCCTATTCTTTTACTTTTTGAGTCAGGGTATCTATAAATTATGCAGACTGCCTCTGTTTTCCAACTTGCAAGCCTCCTGCCTCTGCCTCCCAACTCACTGGGATTACAGGCCTGTGCTACCACATCCAGCTGATAGTATTTTTCTTATAATAGTTCTTCTTGGATAAAGCCTAACATGATAACTCAACAGAGAAGACTTTATTTTGTTCTTTCTTTTTTTCTTCGAGCTTTTACAAAAGAGGGATGTTGAAATTAAGCTACACTTTAGAAAAACCTTATAACATGCTAGAATTTGGATTTGAAGATGCATTTCTTTTTTTACTGTTCTTTTCTTTCACACTTGCATTATTTTCCTCCTTTCTTTCAACCAGTATTTAGAAAATGTTTACTATTTTGAGATAAGCACTATTTTGTCATTGATGATTGAACAACGAACTAGAAAAATAAACTTCATGCATTCTTAAAACTTTTTTAGATGAGAGGCTAGAAATAATAATACCCACTACAACAAAGGGTTTGTGTGTGTGTGTCAGTGTGTGTGTATGTTAAAGATAAGGAAGGAAATCTATGCACTTAAAAGTGTGGATCTCAGGGAAAATTGAGGACTAGAGGAAAAGCAGAGAAAAGAGAAAAAAAGATAAATGAAAAGAAAGAACGTGAGAAGAGGGATGAGCTATGAGGCTGAATAGGCTGGTGAGTATTTTATATAGGAGAGTTATAAAGGACTTCTCTGAGGGTGAGGAGGTATCGTTGAAAAAATACTGATGTGAGACTGTAGAAGATCTGAAGAAAGAGTTTTCTGGTGGAGAAAAATCTCAAGAGTAAAGTTCCAGGTAAAGGAAAAATGGCTTTTCATGCTCGAGGAACTGAAAAGCAAGTCGATCTAAAGCAAGTGCATAATAGGAAGAGCAATGTGAGATTAATTTGTGAAAGCTATGAGAAGCCAGTTCCTACGGGACATTGCGGGAGGTTAAACCTTATTCTAAGTTCCATAGGAAGCTGTAGGAGAGTTCTATATTTTAAAAGGACCCCTCTAGCTAACGAGTTGAGAACAGCCTGAATGGGGTGATCGCACTATTCAGGAAGGGCTGTATCTTATAAGTAGAACAGAGTGTATTTGATGATGTATTGGGGAGGTATAAAGAGGAAAATCAAAGAGTCTCATGTTTGAAATGAACACCTGTGTGAATAAAGGTGCAGCTTCCTGTAATACAGAAGCCTGAAAGGAATAGACTGGGCAGGGACATGATAGAGTTCAAACAAGATATTTGGAGGCATGATGTTCGAGTTTCCTACTAGATATCCAACCAAAACTCAGGATGGAAGTCATATGAAGTAAAACATATGACTTTTGAGCTCAGAGAAGAGTTACGACTAGAAAAAAAAATTTTATTTGTCCACAAAGCTTTTCTGCATCATGTGGAAAAAAAGTGGAGACACGTGGTAGTGTTGAATGTAAAAAGTAAAAGTATTTTACAAAAGAATGAGTGTTTAAAGGATTAGAATTTTAAAGAAGGCAAGAGCAAATAAAGCGTTATATATGATTTTGCTAAATTTCTCTCACTATTTAAGTGATAAGAATATTTTGTCATTGAAATATATTTATTTTCACAAAACTATCTAGAAAGAAGCACTGAAAAAGGAGATAAAATACTTTTCTCTCATGATAGAATTATCAGTAAAGCCTTTTGTTATCTTTTTCTTTCATGAAAGATGTATATGTAACTTTTTATTGAAAATATTTTGTTTCCATATTGCATTACACAGATTAATCTGCTAGCGGTATGCACAGGGAAGTCCCATATATCTGCCAGTTTGTCCTGTTCTGGGAGCTTGCATGTTTCTGTGATGCTGAAAGCTATCCCACCACTATTTCAGATACCAGCAGGGCCACGCATGGTGGACAGGTTTCAGCTGAGCTTCCAGACTAAGAGAGATTAGGAAGAAAATCTGGCAGCCTTCTCCCCAGATCATCAGCCATTGAAAAACTATCAATAACAGAGAAGAGCTATCAAACATAGTGCCAGAAAATGAGCTTCTGTGGCTGGAAGGTATTCAAGAAATGACTGGGGCAGAGCTGCTTCTTCAGAGTAAAGTCAACTTTAATGATGGGGATTGAATAAAGCCCCTGGGAACTGCTTAACTGATGTGGTATGACTCAAAATAAGAGCAACACACTGCAACATTGAACTCAAACAGAAAATGACCATGTGCACAGTACAGTGCTTGGTAGAGTTTTTTTTTCTGTTCTGTATAGGGTCACTAGGAGTTGGACCCAACTCGAGGGTATCCAACAACAGCAGTGGCACAAATGAGACACCAAAGGTAGACCATCATTTAGAAGGCTCTTGCACATTGAATATTGTAATACAGAAACATCTCCCTGGAAGGAAAAAATGTTTGTTGTTCTTGCTGTTGTTTTAGCAACTCTAAAGAAATGTTATCTTACATAAGATTACCATACAATCTTGTTTTTAATAGTTAATCAATATAACACAGGCTCTTGATCCTCTATGCTTTATTTCTTGGGAAAACTTAAACTTCCATTCAATACATGTAAAAATCCATTTCACACATTCATATAGGGGTTTAAAAGTGACTGGAAAGAAACACATGATTGTGTTCATTAGTATCAATTTGATTCAAGAGAATGATGTCAAAAGAGTCCATAAAATGTTGCTCACACACTTCTCTCCTCATCTACCTATTTCATACCCATTTCTTCATCATGCACCTTGCTATATATTCACACAAACCCACCATCCTATGCCTCCTTCACCACCAAAGTACAAATAATAAAAGTGAATCTGTAAACTCCTACTAACACATCCTCCTACTGGCCAATATCTGAACACTGTATTCTTCCAAGTTATTGTACATGAATTATACATGATTTTATATTGAATAATTCCTGTTTCTTTTATTTAAAGTTTTCTTCTTTCACCTTTTGCCTATTTAATATATATAGCCCCTGGAATATTTTGGTCTCTCTACTACATCAGCAATTTTTTTTTGCCTCTAAATAATCTTCATCACATTAAAAACACAATGTTATCATTGCATCTTAAAAATCAAAACAAAATATTTTCTTGATTATCCAGCTCCTACATGAACGTTCTTATAAAGTGATTGTCTAGTTTGGCCATCTCTAAGTTCTCACTCTCCTTGCTCAAATCCAATTCAAGCAACATTTCTTTCCATGACTTCCACATAAATGTTACCAATGATCGCCTCTACATTTTCAGATCTAATGTCAAAAAGTTCCTTCTTCAGTATAATTGGCTCATTAGTGTTTTTGAAACTACTACAACTCAATACTTTTTCCTACCTCACTGAGAGCTCCTTCTCTGTCATTTTTACTGGTTTGTCCTGATCCTCTACCCTCATATCACTGGTGCTACATCCTGAAGCCTTTTTTCCTTTGCACTATTTTTGACTACCATTTATTTGTTGTCAACTGCCACCTTCCTTTTCCCTGATTAGAACTTTCTTTCTGACTTTCAGACTCATATATGGAACTATCTTTATGATATACCAATACACATTTCACACTGAGTATGGGAAAACTAATACACTCCCTCCAAAACCATCTGTTCTCCCACATCCTTTCCAATCTCAGTAATCAAGGTTAAGTGTACATCCTAATTATGCTTCTAGTTGCTTAGTCCAACACTATTGAGAGACAATTGATTTCTAGCTATTTGCTTATTTTGCTTTGTTTTGTTTTCCTACTGAGGAACCTGCAATGCCTTTAAAGTTCTTAGCACTTCTACTGCTCTCATTGGGATCTAAATCACCTTACTTTTAGTCTCTCCACAACACAAAAAATATGTTACAAATATTAGTTTTCACTTTCTCTTCTGGCCACCATCCCTCTCTCCTCTTTTAGTCTCTTTACAACTCAGCAACAAAGGACTTGATTTCAGACATAGCTATGTCCCCTAAAGGCCTTCTCAGTTTATTCAGAATAAAACAAGTTCTTACACAAACTCAAAATACCTACAGACACGGGTTTTTCATTTCTTCTCTTATCTGGTCAGTCGATCAGTCGGTCGGTTGGTCTGTCTCTCTCTCTCTCTCTCTCTCTCTCTCTCTCTCTCTCTCTTTCCCTCATCCCTCATCTCTCTCTCCCTTGTATTCTATTTTCCTTTTCTCTCCAACAATCATATTAGCCATACAACCTTCTTTTCTTCAGCTAATATTTCAGAGATAATCCTGGTCTTGCACTTTGACTATTTCTGTTCCTTTTGCTTGGTTTATCCAATGCCAGACACCAAATAACAATCTGCCTTACCTGTTCCAATTCTGAAATTCCATTTTTTCAAAGATGCCTTAATTAACTTATTTAAAGTAATACCCACACACTTTCCATTCCCAGAACTCATAACCTGCCTCTTTCTATGTTGCTTTTAAACCAAAATTGTGTCCAACATATATGATGTTTTAACATATTACTGTCAATCTTCATTATTTGTACATTCCATATTTGCCAATTCATCTACTCACTAAATTTCATTTGTAATCCAACTTTGTTTTCTGGAGCATTAACAGTAGGGCCAAAAAACAGAGCCGCCTGATGTGCACTTTCACAACTGAGACACAACATTCTACACCATTTTGTGTTTACTAATTAGTTCGTTGCATTTCAAAAGAATAAAAATAGAAATAAAATGAAATTATTTCCTTACCACATATCTTTCAAAACCAGCTTCAACATATCTAATCAAAATACTTTTCTTTTCTTAGCATTAATAGTGTTTTAAGGTAATCCAATAACAATGCTAAACAGTAAACATCTAGAAAGAAAACATCTCCATAATATGTTTTTAGAGCACTTATAATCAATCAAAAATTTAGGCTGTTTCAATGACAAGTACATTAATCTGTAAGAAGAAATATTGATATTTCAAATAATATATGTCCCAAATATTTTCCATGACACCACAAAATTAATCTTTACAAACTCTTTTGTTGTTGTTAATCCAAGAGGAAATAAACAGTTTTAATGGATTACCTGAACTGACAAACAGTGTGCAGGAAAATGCCATGGGAACCCCATCACAGTGCCCTCAAACAGATATCATTAAAGAACACAGGCCTGATTAAAAACATGATGCAAAACACAAAATGTTAATTAATTGTGAGGTATCTATTATTTGATTCTGAAAATAAAATATACTTTAAATGTTCCAGCATATAAAACATAACATAGGTACTACAAAAATAATACTTTAATGAATTTGGTCTATGGTACAGTGTTCACTAATCAATTATGAACTTTCATAGCACTCATAAAACAGAGTTGTTTTCACTTTTAATATTTTACTTTAATGTAGTTTTAAGTCCTAAAATATGTTAATTGTACAATATTGATATTCACAGTGATATTTACATAAATACACACAGTGTGTATTGGTATCCATTTTGTTCTACCTTTGCCTTCACCCCCTCCATCCACATCCTTCCCAGTCTGGAGTAATCATTCCTCTATTTTCAGGTTGACTGTCAGTTTTGTGTTGTTTTGTTTTGTTTACACATGAGAAAGATCTTCACTTTCTGTTTCTATGTCTACCTTATTTCAGTTGACATGATGTCCTCCAGTTCCAGCCATGTTGCTGCAAATTATCAGATTTCATTCTTCTTTATGACTGACTAATACTTCATTGTGCCTGCAGCCATAGCCCTGTGGCATCTGATCCCGTCAGATCTTGGAAGCTAAGCAGGGCCGGGCCTGGTTAGTACCTGGATGGGAGACCGCCTGGGAACACCAGAAGCTATAGGCTTGGGA
The DNA here is from genome assembly GCA_007922755.1 of Pedetes capensis. Taxonomy (NCBI): domain Eukaryota; kingdom Metazoa; phylum Chordata; class Mammalia; order Rodentia; family Pedetidae; genus Pedetes; species Pedetes capensis. Next base: position 21,287 of record VMDO01026091.1, on the reverse strand, counting down.
GAAGGACCTGGCAACCCCCTCCCAAAAATCAATCTGCCATTGAAAACCCTATGTACAGCAGAGAAGCACTGACAATAGTGTTTCCCATTGTACAGAGGGTCCGCTATGAGTCGGATACCGACTCAGCGGCACCTAACAACAACAACAACAATACTTCATTGTGTATTCATACTGCATTTTCTTTATCCATTCATCTATTCACGAACACCTAGGCTGATTCTCTCTTTTGGCTATTGTGAATACTGCCATAACGTACATGGACATTCAGGGTGATATGGTACTTCTACTTTTTGTTTTTTACCATACCTCCATATTGCTTCCATAGCATTATCATGAATAGAATAGTTGCTTTTGCTCCAAATCCTAACCAGAATTTTTTTAAAAATTTGTAGTAGTACTGAGATGTTGCACCTAGGGCCTCAGACATGCTAGGCAAGTGCTCTACCACTGAGCTGAAAACTCAGCTTCTTTATTATAATGATTTTTATTATTTATTTATTTATTTTTACTTTGAGACAGAGTCTAAGTTCTCAGATTGTCTCTCTGGTCTTGAACTTATGATCTACTTTGGCCTCTCAAGTTGCCAGGAATACAGGTATGTGCCACAGTGCCCAGTTTATTTCTGTGTTGTTGTTTAATAATAGCCATTGTGACTGGAGTGAGAAGGTATTTCATTGTTTCCTCTTAATATAATTAGCCAATTATATTAAGCCATCAAATAAATTTTTCATATATTTGATTCTAATGTACAGAAGAGCCTATTCAGATCATTTGTGCATTTTCTTATTGGATTACTTTTCATTACTTGTTAAGGTTTTGGAGTTCTTTATATATTCTAGGCATTAACTTTCTGTCAAACAGTTGGTAAATATTTTCTCTTATTCAACATACAGGTTGTCTCTCCACTCTGTTGATGGTTTCCTTTGCTGTCGAGAAGTTTATTATTTTGATATAATCCCATTTGTCAAGTTTTCCTTTTGCTTCTATGCTTTTCTGTATAGAAAGTCTTACCTGTGTCAACATTTTGAAGTATTCCTCTATATTTCTTTCAAGTGTTTTCATAGTTTTGGGTCATACACTTAGGCTTTTGATCTATATTGAGTTGATTTTTTTGTACAAGGTGAGAGAAAAGGCTGTTCTCTTCTGTACGTGGATGTTCAGATTTCCTAGAACCCTTTGTTGAAGAGATTATCTTACTCCAATGTGTGTTTTTGGTACCTTTTTGAGAATCAAGTGGCTGTACATGTGTGGGTTTATCACCAGGTTCTGTGTTCTGTCCCAGTGGTCTTTGTATTTGCTGTATGCTAATAATACTATTTTTGGTTACTATGTTCTGTAATATATCTTGAAATCAGGTATAATGTTGTCCCCAGTTTTGTTCTTCCTGTTCAAGCTTGTTTTTGCTATTTAAATTCTTTTATGTCTCCTATTAGTTTTAAGACTGTTTTGTCCCTTTTTTTTTTTTTAATTGTACTGGGGGTTGAACCCAAGGCCCTGCGCTTGCATGCTCTGCAAGGGCTGGACCACTGACCTGTACCCTCAGTCCATTTTTTTTTTCACTTTTTGAGACAGGGTCTCTCTAAGTTATGCAGACTGCCTCTGGTCTCGAACTTGCGATCCTCCTGCCTCCGCCTCCCGAGCTGCTGGGATTACAGGCATGCACCACCACACCCAGCTGTTTTGTCCAGTTTTGTGAAGAATGTCATTTGGTGTGGATTTCATTGAATCAATAGATCATGTTGGGTAGTATGTCCACTTCTTTAGTATTTGTTGTTCTAATCCATGTACATCAGGAATCTTTCTACTTACTCGTGTCCTATTTAGTCTCTTTTTTTGATGCTTTAAAATTTTCATTGTAGAAGTCTTTCCCTTCCTTGGTTAAGTTTATTCCTTAGGTATTTTATTTTTTGTGGCCATTGTGAATAATATTGCATTCATGCTTTCTTTCTCAAGAAATAAAGCATGATATGATACACATATGCACAAAAATACAACATTTTTTGCAGTCTTTATTATTAAGTTGATATTTTAGGTTTCTGACAGGGAGTTTTTGTGCCTAAATAGGTAATCATATTGGCTAATAACAGATGTTCTCTTCCAGGAGGGCACAATTTATCTTCACTTCAGGGCAAAGTTGGATATGGCCCAAAGGAAGGTAACTTCTCCAAACACAGTCCCTTGTCACAGATCGTTCACAGACCAAGGAGGGTTGTGGACATGGGAATATCATTACTTGTGAGGGATCACATTTTTAAGAAAACAAGGTATAAGGTGAATTCATTCCTCCAGTACCTCTTGATATTGCATAGGAAAAATTGTCTAATACTTAGAACAATTTCTTTTCAACTCTCACAAATCATTAGGCATAGACTATCCTACAAGCATTTGTCTGCCATCATAGATGCCAACACATTCACTGAAGTCATCTGAACCAATTCAAGCTTTCCCTCAGGCATTTCCTTCAAGGATGCACACAATGTGTTCCTGTTAACTTGGTGTGGCACTCTCTTTTTACTCCCAAAAACACTGAATTTGGGGATAATTCTAGGCAAGTGAAATAAATTAAAGAGTCACTGTGGAATCACTATATTCAGAATTTACTGTAGGAAAAAAATGTTATAATAGCAAAATTTGATTTTTGAAGCATGGAAAATGAGTTAATATTATAGTACTATTATTCTTTTTATGAAGATTTAGAAATATTCCTGTATTTCTAAAAATAATATGCTTGAATATTGTTTCCTATATCAGAAGAACATCAGCTCTTACTCTTAAAGGATTTGTAGTTTATTAAAATTCTGTTGGATATTTTATAATTTGTTGTTTTTGTTAGGTGCAGTTGAGTCAAATCTGGAGCAGAGTGATCTTTACAGAGTTTTCAATGGCTATTTGTTACAAGATTGTTTCAGGAGTGGCCTGCCACATCCTTCTCCTATATTTACAGTGCTGGGGATTGAACCTGAGTCCTCAGAATGTGCACAGCAGTACTCTACAACTGAGGTAAATCAAACCCATATCATTATTTAATATATGCATTTTAGAAAGTTAATGCATGAGTGTATCAGAACGTGTGAGAGTGCATGAGTGTGTGAGCGCTTGTTTCAGTGTGCGTGAGTGTGCTTAAGTACATCTGAGTGAGCATGAGTGTGAGTGCCTCTACACATGCAAGTATTCTTTATTGTGTGTAAGTGTGTCTGAGTGTGCTGGAGTGTGGGTGTGCTGGATTGTGCGAGTGTGCATGAGTGTGCTTAAGTGTATATGGTTGTGTATGTGTTTGAGTGTTTGAATATGTGTGTGTTTGAGTGTGTTTGAGTGTGTGTTTGTATCTGTATGTGTCTGAGTGTGTCTGAACGTGCCTGAGTGCTTAAGTGTTCATGAGTGCATCTGAATTTCATTGTGTTTGAGCATGTCCTTGTGTAGTGGCATGTGTGAGTGTGCATTAGTATGCCTGTGTGTGACTGAGATTGGGAGGGTGGAAGAGTATGTGATAGTGTGTGAGAATGTGTGTGAGTTTGGGAGAGTGTAAATGTGTGAGTGTGGATTGTATGAACATGAATGAGTCTGGGTGTGTGTGTCTGAGTGTGTTTGGGTGTTTGAAAGTATACATGTGTCTCAGTGGGTGTGATATGCCCAAGTATGTCTGTGTGGTTGAATGTGCATCAATGGGCTAGAATATGCATGAGTGTGAGTTTGTCTGTCGCAGTGTTTGAAAGTCTGTGCATGAGTGTGTTTCAGTGTGCAAGTGTGTGTTGTATGTAGATGTGTGCCTGAGTGAGCATGTTTCTGTGAGAATGTGTGAGAGTGTGCAAGAGGATGTAAAATTTGTGTGTGTGCTGAATGAGGAAGTGTGGGAGTGTCTGAAAGTGCTAAGTGTGAATGAGTGTGTCTGAGTGGAAAGAGCCTAAAAATGCATCTGTATGAGTGCCTGAGTGTGTGTGTGTACAGATGTGAGTGTGTGATTGTGTCTGACCATGTTTGAGTATTTGAATGTTCCTGTGTGTGTGTTCACAGATGTGAGCATTCCTTAGTTTGCTGGAGTGTCTGAGTGTGGTTTAGTGTGCATGAGTGTTTCTAAACAAGAGAGTGCGTGAGTGTGCATGAGTTTGAGTGTGTGCAAGTGCACACAAGCGTGTTTGAGTGTGTGATTGTATCTATGCATGGGTATATCTTATGTGAGTGTAAGAATGTGTACACATCATATTAATGTGTATCTTAGTGTCCTGGTTTGACAAAATATCAATCTTTTAAAGGTCACTTAAATATATAACACATTTTACAATACACTTCAATAAACCTTACATGTTAGCATTCATTGACTATGCATTTTAGCAAGTGACTAAATATCATGGGAGGCTCTTGGAGCATTTGTAGGTATTCTCTTTGTGCCTTCTGTTTTAACTAGTTCAGTCCTTTAATATGCAATTATCTTGAAATATATTCTTCTGTTCTCATTAAAATGAGACTAAGAGGATGAATTGGAATGACTGCTTAAGGTGTTATTGTTAACCAAAAGTTTCTCTTCACAGTCACAAATGACTGCTGGACATCTCCACACATTGTGAAGATAAAATTTCTGTATGAATACAACAATCTTTTTACCACAGTACCTCTGCTACCATGGACCCAAAGTCCTTGACATATTATTTCTTTTCTAATCTCCGTGTGTGTGTGTGTGTGTGTGTGTGTGTGTGTGTATGAAAGCATTATCATTTATCAAATCATCTAAATCATAAACCATAAAGATTTTGTGTACTCCACCTTCTCCTTACTTCTATCTATCCATCATTAAATCCTAAAGATTTCATTTTCTTTTTACCATGCATATTTCTATATTGTGTCCATATTCGGGGCTCTCATGTAACTTCAAGCAGGTATTTTGTCTCCTGAGCTATTGCTCAGCCTTCCACATGTTTTTCTTGTCTGAATATTCACATTACTCATATACCTTTTATACATGTATCAGAATGATTTTTTCTGACATAAATATGATTATATGATATTTTCTTGAAATTTTTTCATGGCTCCTCCATATCCTAAATCAAGAATTGGCCAACTATGGCATGGTGGCCAAGTCCAGCTTCTACTTGTTTTTGTAAGGTTTCATTGGAACCAAACATGCCCACTCATTTTTTCTTGTGTTAGCTTCTTTAACCCTTATAATGGCAGATTCAAGTAGCTGTTACAGTGATCATGTGCTCTTAAAGCTTAAATGTTTAGACTTGTACAGAGATCTATGAGAACCTGTTTGAAATCCCAATTTCTTAAGTTTGATATCCCTCTGGTGTATCTCTGAGTTATTTTTTATTTCAATGGTCTACACTATGGCTACCAGTATATCAGAATATCACTATCATTTTATATACAGCTAGAAATGTACAATATATGTGACTTCATACATATAAATGTGTGTGTTGTGTATAAAAGTTTGACAATTTAGTTAAGCTTTTTTTTTTCTAACTTGTCCCAGGATTTTCTTTTTGTCTGAAATTCATGCCTTTTAAGTTTCAGATACTTTTGATCTACTTTTATATCACTACATAATATTTTTTGTGTACAGCCATAATACCCTGGTGTCCAATCCCATCTGATATCAGAAGCCAAGTAAGATTGAACCTGAACAGTCCTTGGATGGGAGCTCATCTGGGAATAGCAGGTGCTATAGGCTTGGGAGAAAGATGTGGCAGCCCACTCCTGAAAGAAGCAGCCATTGAAAACCTTATGGATTGCAGAGAAATGCTTACAATAGTGCCGAACGTGACACCATGTCAAGTAATATTTTGTTCTATCGTACGTAGGGTCACCATGAGTCACTCCCGAATTGATGCTGACAATAGTGTTTCGCCTGTTGTACACAAGGTCACTAGGATTTGGACACCGATTTGACAGCATGTAACAACAACAAAAACAACAACTTAATCTCTTAAGATTCAGATTGACTTTCCACCTTGTCTATAAAACCTAATTCTCCCCCAAATCTTATCACTTTCTTCTTTCTGATTGCTTTGCCTCCTTATGCCCATTCTAGTTTTTGTTTGTTTGTTTGTTTATTTTTGTCATACATCAAGAGTTCTTCTTTAATTTGTTCATGTGACATACTCTCCTCTCACAGCTAGAGAGGACATGTTATATTCTTTTTAAAAGGCCCAACATATGACCCAATGTCTATCACACAGTTAGCACTCGACAAATGTGTGTGGTGTGCACATATACATTAGTGAATTACAGCTATCTATCTTTTGAGAAAAGTATTTAGTTTTGAAGAAAAATATGGCATTTTGCATCCATGCTGCTGGGAAATTGTTGGTTTATGTTTTCCTTTCTTCATATAAAATTTTATCTTCTGAAAGTAAAAAAAAAATCAACAATTCTGATTCAATTTATTTTTCACATTCCATTCAGTCCTACACTATATTCTGTTTATCTTGATATTGTTTTTTTTTCCTTTCTTACTAGTAGCTTGCATCAACTTATAGGATTAAGACCCCACTCTTCTCATTCCGTTTTAAAAATATTTTCCCTTACTGGGGTTGATTTCTATCAGTTTTCCCTTGCACAACACTCATTCCAAGAACCTATCTATTCAAGTCTCATTATAGCCCTGGCATTCTTGTTTCTCAGAGAACACATTACTGAGTCTATTGCTGAAAACAAATAAACAACAAATCTGCAGAAATTATGGAGTTGTAGAACAATGCTTCAGTTGCTCACAATTGATTTTGTTTCATTGTACACATCTCCGTAGGAAATATAGAAAGATGCCCTGGTACATTCTCAGTTAATAACTTTTTCCCTGTGTTGTTAGCTAAATATTTTTTCCTTAGTTATAAAATGAGAAAAGATTGCTTGAGGATGAAAGTAAAAATATTGTTTAAAACAATACAATTTTCATGGAACACTGTACAGCAAAGAGATGAGATCACATAACTGCTCTAGTTCTTGCCATGACTATCATACGTTTGAATTAACCTGAACAATTTTCTCTGACTCTCACTAAAATTAATCTCCCACCACAGAGAGTTTGGTCATATCTATTCACAACGATTAATTCATGGATTCTGAATTTGGAAAGAGAAATTTAAAAATATGCTCATTGTACTGCTACACATATCTAATATGGAGGAAAATAGATATGTGTACATGTTTTATCCCCCATATAATTTCAGGATTGTATATAAGAAATCTGGCAGCACATATAGGAGAAATTTTTCAAAGAGAAATTATTTAATTCATTCATATGTGTGTGATATATACATATATATATATATATATAATTCCAGATTATTCCAGACTTTACATTCACATGCACACATGCTGCCCCATACCCACAGTCACATGTTCAGCAAAATGTCTAAGGCAGACAAATATGTATCCAATTAGTTAGAATTGAGAATTAGGAAATACGAGGTCACAAACAGGTTGTTTTTCAGTCTGTACACAGAATATCAAACAGTTAAATTTTGTGTATTATGTAATTAAAATAGAGAGTAAATAGTATGGTATTTGGTTAACAATACTTCAAGACTGAATTAATAATACCCTCATTTCAGTTTGTATAAATTGAGTGATGGATATATATTTTGAAAAATAAGATACATATTAAATAAAAAACACAATAAAAATTGCAAGTATACAAATATGCACAAAAGCCAGTATCCAGCTATCTGCTGTGGCACACACCTGTAATCCCAGTGACTTGGGAGATGGAGGCAGGAGGTTTGAGACCAGAGGCAGTCTGCACAATTTAGCAAGACCTTGTCTCAGAAAGTAAAAAAAAAAAAAAAAAAAAAGGGCTGAGGGTGCACCTCAGGGACCCAGCACTTGAAAAGCATGCAAGCACAAGACCCTGGATTCAAACCCCAGTACTGAAAAAAAAAGTGTCTAGTAAAATACATTTAAAAAATTCTCCTTAAGATAATTAGATAGACTTTAATTATGTTTAATTCTTTAGGATACTGAATTTCACTGTACACACACACACACACACACACACACACACACACACACACACACACGCAGGCATGAATTTATAACTCCAGGTCTGAGCAAATGGATTTAAATTTTGTTTTTGTTACTTTATTCATGTTATTAAAGCAAAGTGACTGGATCAATGCATGCATAATTTCTACTTTCATTAATAAGTTAGTAAAAAAAGTACTTTTGTTTATGGAGTATATTTTGTACACAGCCTAGCCAAATATCCTTCAAAAACAACAGCAGAAATTTTTACACACTATGCTCTGGGCTCTCTAAGAAGTTTTGGAGTGGAGCAGGGAACAAAAATAATAAGCAATAACATGGTTCTCATTGATCTTTTAATTAATGGGCTGAGATGGATGCTAGATGATAGACAAGTAAGATATACTGCGCATTAGATGGAGATCAATGTCATGAAGAAAAAACTGCATGATGAATTCATGAATGGAATTTAGGAACTACTAATGTATGACCCGAGGTACGGTAGGCTTGGGAGAAGGACCTGGCAACCCACTCCCAAAAATCAATCAGCCATTGAAAACCCTACAAACAGCAAAGAAGCACTGAAATACTGTTTTGCCTGCTGAAGGTAACATCGCAATGAGTCGATCGCAATGAGTCCGATACGGACTTGATGACACCTAACAACAGCAACAACAACAATGTATGACCCTTTCTCTTTTAGTTGAAGTGTAGAGATTCCTGAAAATACTCCAAGGAAAGGAAAGGTGATCTTGGAGACACCTGGAATAGCAATGTCTTGTCAGAAGGAAGAGCAACAGAAATTGCTCAGTTTGAGGGACCAAAGGAACAGCAGAGGCCAGAATAACAGAAATGTAGCGGAATGAGTGGGGGAGTAGAGAAGATAAGGAAAAGGAGCTGGTTAGCTGAAGAGAGTGGAAACAAAAGCCAAAAGGTTATTCTGAATTCTTCTTCTGTAGAGTATAAAACAAAAATTACAGTGATAAAATATGATTTATTCTGTAATGAATACAATTTTGGTTGGGCCTTTCCTAGCGACTTCTGCTCCGTTCCAAGTCGTCATCACTTACATATCTTAAGCTTTGCTCTCTCAGTGTGCAGGTGCAGTGGATCCACTCACACACTCAGACACAGACACGTCCACTCAAGCACACACACACACTCAAACACACACTTGCTCACAAAGACACACTGAGGCACAATCACACGCTCAGACACCTTCAGGTGCAGAAAAACTCTCACTCAGACACATACACACTGAAGCACACAATATCATTCTCACCCATATACACTCATGTGTTACCACACATTCACACAATTTCACACCCTTACACACCCTCACACACTCATGTACAAACTCACTCTCACACTCTTACACAGACACACACATATTCTTTCATGCTGACATTCTTACAAACACAGAATCACACTCATACACACTATTACATACATTCACATACAGAAACACACATACACCACACACTCACAGTTTCACATTCTCACACTATTACACACTCACACATTCACACTCATAGGCACACATGCATACACTCACATTCATACACCACACACAACACACAAAATGCACACTCCTATGCTCACACAAATACACACTGACACACTCACATTATCACATAGACACACACACATCCTCACATGCACACAAGCTCACTCTCACTAACCCCCTCACACAATCATACACACACAGCCACACACAATGTGTTTCATAAAATCTTAACCATCTGAGCATGCAAAACAAATGTAAAATTCTGTTTCTTCACTTCTTGGGGCAGTACAAAATTTGTTCCACTCTATCCACTTTAGAATATGTTGTCTATTCCAGGTTTTTCTAGACTTAAAACAGAAGGTGATGACCCTTTATAAAATCAGTTCATTGAGCACTGAATAACAACTTAACGAAAGGAGAATTTGACCTGGAAAGACAAAAATAAAACCATGACCAACCTGTTTTCTGGTTCAACCTTTTTATGCTATTAGAATTCTGTGATGTAAGTCATTTTATAATGTGAGAGACTGTTAAAATCAGCATTAACATAAAGGAATTTTTTGCTTCTAACAAATGCTAAGAAAAAATACTTTCATAGATGTCTATGCATTTTATATTAAAAAGTTACAGTTACTATGTATGTAGATGATGTGGTACAGAATCACTCATGGGGATGGTGTGGCTGAAAATACCTGGTGTATGAGATTGAGTCATCACCTGCCATCCTATATGTACACTTCATCCATCTATTTTCTGACACCAAAGCTCTATGTGAGAATCTACCTTCTGTCAAAATGGTAATGTCACTTGAGTGTGAAATGAATATGACTTCTTTGGTTATTATATGTATAGTTTATCTGACTTTTACTGCTACTAAATTGTCAGTATCACTATTTTATTGACTTGGCTTTGTGAGAAAAAAATTTCATGTAGTTTTATGTTTGTCTTTAGGAGTAGAATATTTTTTAACTCATGAGGAATCTGTACATGAAACAGGAGGTAATTGTTTGAATAAAACAAGGAAACACTGCCTGGTTTAAAGTTAAGAAAGGTGTGCATCAGGCCTGTATACTTTCACCATATCTTTTAAATTTCTATGCTGAGCAAATAATCTGAGAAGCTGGACTTTATGAAGAAGAATGCACCATCAGGATAGGAGGAAGACCCATTAACAACCTGCATTATGCAGATAACATAACTCTGCTTGAGAAAAGTGAAGAGGACTTGAAACATTAACTGAAGAAGATCAAAGAACAAAGCCTTCCATATGGATTTTGATTAAATATCAACAAAACAAAAACCCTTACAACTGAGTCAGTATGCAACTTCAGAATAAATGGAGAAAAGATTGAGATTGTCCATGATTTTGCTTTGCTTGGCTCTACAATCAACACCCATAGAAGCAGCAGTCAAGAAATCAAAAGACACATTGCATTGGGAAATGCTGTGGCAAAAGATCTCTTTAAAGTATTGAAAATAAAGATGTCACATTGAAGACGAATGTGCGCCTGACTCATGTCATGATATTTTCAGTCGCATCATATGGTTGTGAAACCTGGACCTTGAACAAGGGAGACAGGAGAAGAATTGAAGCTTTTGAGTTATGGTGCTAGAGATGAATATTGAATATTTCATGGTCTGCCAAAAGACCAACAGATCTGTCCTAGAATAAGTGCAACCAGAGTGCTCCTTGGAAGCAAGGATGGCTAGACTGCATCTTAGGTATTTTGGACATGTAGTCAGGAGGGACCAATCCCTGGAAAAGGACATCATGTTTGGGAGAGTGGCAGGTCAATGATAAAAAGGAAAACCCTCCACTACGTGGATTGACACAGTGTCTGCAAAAATGGGCTCAAATATAAATAAGATCTTGTGCCTGGCACAGAATCTGGGAGTATTTCATTCCACTGTACAAAGGGTTGCTATTAGTCGGAATTGAATACACAGCACCCAACAACAACACACAACAACTTTTATAAATTTTTTATAAAATACATTGAATTTTATTATGTGCCATTTTTATTCACAAAGTAATTTCAAACATCCTCATGATAAACTCATGTTGTTGTTGTTAGGTTCCGTCTACTTGGGTCTGACTCATAATAACCCTATGTACAAACATTCCCCAGCACTGTACTATGTCCAGCAATATGTCAGTTCTTCTCTGCTGATCATGGGGTTTTCAATGGCTGATTGTTTGGGGAATAGGTTGCCAGGTCCTTATGCCATATTTGCAGTGATTGGAATTGAACCCAGGCCTCAGAGAACACAGAGAAAACACTCTCTGAACTGACCTAAATCCCAGCCCTAATAAATTCATGAGGTAGGTAGTATTGTTATTAATCTAAGACTATTATGAAGCCTATTCAGTGTTTAAGGAAAGGCCCAGGCCATAGTAGATAGAGAAAACATGCTTTGTGGGAAGCAGAAATAAAGAATTCAATAGTCAACACCTACCAGAATTTATCTTAGGGTATCTGGATTTTGGCAACCTTAGTCTTGAGCCAAGCTGTAGTTCCCAAACAGTGAATCTGATCTCATTACTGAGGCAAGATCTCACCATTCCTAGGGTAGACATGGCATGGAGCAGTTTTGTTTAAATTGGATCAACATTGTCAGAGAAAAATAGGACATAAGGGATTAAAGACTGGATTCCCTAAAACGGAGGACACTAGATGAGATGTGAGGGTGGAGATGAAACCAACTACTTATTGTTGTCAGAAAAAGGCAACTGAATTGGAAAACAGAGTAAGAGAAAGGTTATAGTTTGCTTAACTAATAGGTAGGTACATAGGTCACTCAACAGGCATCCTCATAAATGCTAGAATCAGTATAGGAAAATAATGCCCAAGCCAAATAAATTCATGAATCTAAACCTGTTCACTCTCTTGCTATTTCTTTCTCTTTACTTTTTCTTCCTTCCTTCCTTCCTTCCTTCATTTCATTCTTTCTTCATTTATTTATTTATTTATTTATTTATTTATTTATTATTTATCTTTCTTTCTCTTTCTTTCTCTCCTTGTTCTTTCTTTCGTTATTTCTGTTTTCTTTCTTTTACTCTTTCAGTATTTCTTTCAGGAATTATGTAAATTAAATTGAAAATATTTTCTGCTGAGGTCTGGGAAGGGGTAAGGAGTGTCTTTTACAACTACTGATACTGAACTGATCAAGTTTGCTACCTTTGTTTAACCTAACAAGACTAATCCTGGTTATATCCCAAGCTTTATAATCTGAAGTCCTAGTTTTTGGTGCATTCCCTCTGATTTTCTCCAATCTAGCAAGCCATGGAAGTTCTGATTGACTTCTCAGCATTACACAGTTCTAACTCATATTGTTTTACCACATTGATGGCATGTGTCAAAAAGCTGTAAAAACAATTGTCATTTTGTTAGATACAACCATCAGAAACAAACAGACTGATGAATAATTAGTAGTCCTATCATATGATCCAAGGTACAAGTTTGGAGGCCTTTGTATGTGTGTATTTTATGATTAATTTTTGAATTTATTTTTATTTTTAATTGAAAAATGATAATTGGGTGCATATATGGGGAAAAAACATTGATCGAAGGGCATAAAAATACTGTTAGACTAGAGAAGTAATTTTAAATAATTTTGTATTGTATGATGACTACAAGCATAAATTTTTAACTAAATTAGTCTCAAAAATGTTTCAAAAGTATTTTAAATCAATAATATATGAAATGATATATGGTTATCTTAGTATAAACTTCTTTTAGCTTATGTAAATTATGGTACTGTATAAAATCTGTAGATAGCGATTGCTGTTGTTGTTAAGTGTTGTTGATTCAGGTCTGATTCACAGGGATCCTCAGAGTTTTTAGTGGCTGATTGTTTTCGGGATTGCTTCAAGAGTGCATTGCTACATCCTTCCCCTAGAGATAGGAAAAGGAGTTAGTAGGTTTCAGACAATTTCCGGGAAATGGGGCCTGGAAATAGAGAACTACTGAGGGAAGGTAGTCACCGAGCAACCAATTACATCACTTAAGTTCTGGTCAGACCACATGAGTTTCATCCTCCTAACTTCCATTCTTTTGAGGAAGCAGATAATGACTTGGTCAGCAGTCACCAGATCAAGGCCCATTCTTCTAAGAAAAATAAGTCCCATGACCTGACCACCAGGCACCTAGCTAAACAATCCTTAGGAAGAAACAATGGAATAAGCTACCACCCCCTCAAGAATTGACAGCTTAAAACAGTACAAAAACTCCAGAGCAGCAGCCCAAGCTCAGTCTGGATCCCCTCCACTCATATGGAGCCTTTGTCTGTCCTCACAATAAACTTTCCTGGCTCTCATTTGTTTTTGATATTTTCACATTTATTCCTGGTTCTGTGGACCTAGGGGCCAAATGCCTGGCAACTGAGGAGAAACTCCTATTTCAATAGTTGAATCATGAGACACAACAAAATTATTTGTTTCATATTGTCTTTGAGCCAAAGTAAGCTGTGAGAATCCTAATTCATAGCCAATTGTTAGTAAAGAATGTGAGATTACCAGAAATTTTTGTATTTTTTATGTTATTATTTAAAGCAGAGGAAAGAGCTTCAGGGATGGATGTTAGAATCTTGTTCCTCAATTATTTTGGTGTTTTGTTAGGTGCCATTGATTTGGATTTGACTCATAGTGACCCTGCCTGTAGCTCTACCACTGTGGTGTCCGATCCCATCAGATCTTGGAAGCTAAGCAGGGTCCGGCCTAGTTAGTACTTAGATAGGAGACTTCCTGGAAATACCAGGTGCTTTTGGCTTGCAAGAACGACTCAGCAGCCCACTTCCACAAAACAATCAGTCATTGAAAACCCTAGCAACAGCAGAGAAGCACTAACAATACTGTTTCCCCTGTTGTACATAGGATTGGTATGAGTTGGACACCGACTCAATGGCACCTAAACAAACAACATGTTGTTGTTATTTTTAGGTGCTCTCAAGTCGCTTTCTGACTCATAGTGACTCTAATAGGGTTTTCAATGGATGACTCTTTCGGATGGCCTTGGGAGTGGATTGCCAGGCCCTTCTCCCATTTTTGAGGTGCTGGGAATTGAACTTGGACCTCAGAGACTGCAGCACAGTGCTCTACCAAGAGAGCTAAATCCCAGCACAAACAAACAACATAGTGACCCAATAAACAACAGACAAAATACTCCCTGACACTGTGCCATGCCCAGCACTATTATCAGTGCTTCTCTGCTATGTAGTGTTTGATTGTATTCAGATTGTTTTGAAAGTGGGCTGCCAGGTCCTTCTCCCATTTTTGCAGTGCTGGGAATGGAATTCAGGGCCTCAGAGTGCACAGAGTATCACTCTACAAACTGAGCTATATCCCAGCCTCAATCCTGCTGATCCGCAAATCAGAATATAGAAACCAAATCCACAAACTCCTTGCCCTTTCAAAGCACATTAACTTAATAAATTCTTGCAGCTACCTATGAAGATAGGATTTTTACATTCATATTAAATATGAGGAAACGAAGCCATAAAGGTTGCAATAACTTGCTCAAGGTCATATAGCTAAGAATAATTGGAAGTAGGACTTTAAGACAGTGTGACTGCTAATTCTCAATGCTATTTGAAATCTGAAAAAAGAAATCAGACATATCCGTCAGTATTGGGAATACCCTCAGTTTGAAGGACACTGCAACAAACATGAAAAGGAAATGCTTCAAAATATCTCTTTTGTAAAGTCATACCTTGCTTTACCAAATTAATTGAAGATATCAAAGGATCATTGATAATATGAGAGAGAAAAGCATGAATTTTTCATATACATGTATAGACATATAGATAGATAATTTCTTACACATGTGTATACACATTAATTTCATACACATATTTGAAGATACCAATATGTTTCTAAGTAGGACTGATGTAAGTATTCTTAGGCTGAAAACGTGAATGATAACTGTTCCTAAAGATTTCATCACAACTTAAACTTTTTAGTACATCATCAGTTCAATTTAATTTTGATATAGCAAACTTGTATCACTGTAGGCTTAACTTTTCAAAAGTAACTGATAATAAATTTAAGGCAACAAATACATTAAAGATAATCAGAATGCCTCAGTGTTGGAGTTTAATATTTCAAGCTCAATGAAAGTCCTCCCCTTCCATCCTGGGAAATGAATGAAGAGGTGCTGAATTTCATTAGTGACTGCTGAAAGCTCAGGTCTGTATGTCTAGGCACACTACAAAGTGGCAAAGGATAGGATAGAGAAATCAGATCCTCTTGATACTCTGATCCCCCCCATGTCTGTCAGCATGTTGTGCTATGGGGGCTTGCGTGCTGCTGTGATGTTGAAAGCTATGCCAAAGATATTTCAGATACCAGCATGGCCACCCCTGGTGGACAGGTTTCAGCTGAGTTTCCACACTAAGAAAGACTAGGAAGAAGGACCTGGCAGCCCACTCCCCAAATAATTGGTCACTGAAAACTCTATGGATAGCAGAGAAGCACTGTCTAAATAGAGATCCAAATGAGCTCCCTAGGCTGGAAGGCATTCAAGAAATGAGTGAAGAGTTGTCTCCTCAATGTAGACTCCACCTTAATGATGACAATGGACTAAATCCCCTGGAACCTCCTTTGCTTATGTGGCACGACTCAAAATGAGGAGAAATACAATGTCTTCAACAATGGACTCAAACATAAAAAGTTCATGTGAACAGCATAGTTTTGGGGAGTGTTTTATTCAATTGTACACTTATATATCACTATGGCTTGCAGCTGTAGCCCTGTGGCATCTAATCCCGTCAGATCTCGGAAGCTAAGCAGTGTTGGGCCTGGTTAGTACCTGGATGGGAGATCGCCTGGGAACACCAGAAGCTGTAGGCTTGGGAGAAGGACCTGGCAACCCCCTCCCAAAAATCAATCTGCCATTGAAAACCCTATGAACAGCAGAGAAGCACTGACAATAGTGTTTCCCCTGTTGTACGGAGGGTCGCTATGAGTTGGATACCGACTCAACTGCGCCTAACAACAACAACAACAACAATATCACTATGTGTTAAATCAACAATAACAGATACTATAATAGGGTAAAATGCAGTCTTTAATAGGGGTCTGGAACAAAGGATTCTACTTAGTAATAAAATAGAAGATCCCATATGATGATTCCATTTGCTGACACTGTGCATGACATTCTCTCTTTCTACATCAGTTCATCAAACTTGGAACACTTATTAAAGTTACTAGTAGTTACTACTATTAAATATGAGTTATTGGTAAAGGTAAGCAATGTATTTCTAGGGACAAAATTCATTTATGAAAAAGATGGTCTAAAACTGTTCTCTATATTATATGTCACTAATTGGTAGAATGTTAGTTAAAACTTAATCTCTGTGTATGTATATAGTCCACAGGGATACAAAAGAAAACACATAAAAATGTGAAGCTTATCCTCTCTATTGAAAATAAGGGAAGGAACTTCTCTCCTTCCTTTCCTTACAGTATTCACTACAGAATAGATAAAAATTCATGGCCATTCTCTGTCCTTTTGAAATGCATGGAAATCTTTTTTAAAGTTCGGTAAATTTCTGGCCAGCTTTAACACTGATCAATGTCTTTCTCAAGGAAATAGCAACTGTATCATTGAAATATAAACATCAAAGAAAATAGTATCCTCTACCCCAGTTCCTTCAGGAGGAAAGAATGTAACTTCAATTGGTACCTCACTCCAAATTGCAAAACTACTTTCTTTCATAAAGACATGAAAATTTTAATTTTCCTTTAGATTAATACATTTAGCAAATGCAGATGGTCACCTCAGTTTCCAGGTGAATGTAGGATGAACAGGGTATGGCAAATGATGCCATCAGTTCTTAACTTGAGCACTGGTTATTATCTTGAGAACACATGTGTAATGAGTTGTATCTGCTTGACTATACAAAAGGATGACATTTATTTGTGTCTTTGCAGTCTCAGCAGATTGACTGTGATGCACATCACATTTTGGTTTAATGCTTATTCAATAATAAAAATTGTTTTCTTTCAGATCTGCAGTTGTGAATGTTTTCTTGATTTTGAATAAATTTTGTTATTAATTATATTTCCTCTACAAGGGTCATCTCATATTAATGGAAAAATTCACTCTTCTTTATTTCATATAGAAATAAGTATAAATTCAGTATTTGATAGTAAATTCAAATTATAATTATCTTATTCATATTTAATTCTCCTACCCTATTCTTTAAGGGAACATTCTACTGAGAAATACCAATTTTTACTTTACTTAAAATGTGGACCTCTAATACTTCTAAATAGTTCAAAGAAATATTGCTTTTCACTGAATATCTAGATAATATTGCTGTTTTCCAATTTCTTAAATATGAATCACTTATGATTTATGAAATTAAATATGGTAGCTTTTCTCCCTGTGCTTGATTACTGATAAAGAATATACTATTTCATAGTTTAAGTGTGGTAGTAAAATGCTAGTATATCTTTCCTACGTCAAGGCAAGAAGCAGTGAAGCAGAGAAACAGGTGAAAAATTTCCTCAAGCCAGCTATGCTCTGCTGCTCATTGTATGACATGCTTGATGATGAGTGAGGGGTGCACAGGGAACCCCGTGCAGCCTGACTCCAGCAGATATAAGTACACTAGTGAATTTTGAAATTACGGCCATTTCTAAGTCACTACAAAACTGAGTACCAATTATCCCTCACACACATACACACAAAATATTCATTAAACATCTTTGTGTACATGGAGAAACTTAATATTTACTAATCCTTTTCCCTTAAAATATTCCTCAACGTTACATTATATGTTCTATGATCTATGATCAGTTTTGCAAACACTTTTTTCCCTTCTCAAATTCACTTATATTTTTCTATTTTATATAAGGACAAAGAAAACAAAAGAATTTGTTACATACTGCTACTTTAGCATACTAGAGAAAAATATTTTTTGTGATTATTTATTTCTTATAGTTCTGGAATTGAGAGGTTCAAGATCAAGCTATTCAGTATCTCTCTCTTTCTAGTTCTTAAATAGCTTTCTTCTCATTGTTTCCTCCAATGGCAGAAGGGCAGAACTCTGGTCTCTTTAGCTCCTTATAAGGGAATCAGTTCCATTCGTGAGGGCTCCACACTCCTGACCTAAGTCTCTCCCAAGTCCTCTACCTCCTAGTAAGGTCACATTGGAAATTAGATTACAATACATAATTTGGAGGCATTAGGGAGAATTCCAACCATAGTACCCACAGGCACATGGAATGATGAGAATCCAAACAATCCAGCTGAACCTTCCTCTTCCACAATTATGTCAGCAAATCTTCAGAAGGTGTGGCATTTTTATTTGTATATATCTTCATGTTTTGAAAAATCATCAAGATATGTTGTAATGTCTTTAGGTGCTGGCTCCTCGGTGTCTGACTCATAGCGACCCTCCAAACAACAGATGAAACACTATTGTCAGTGCTTCTCTGATATTCATAGGGTTTTCAACGGTGGATTGATTTTTGGGAATGGGTTGCCAGGTCCTTCTCCCAAGCCTACAGTATCTGGTGTTCCCAGGTGGTCTTCCATCCAAGTACTAGCCCCACTTATCTTCTGAAATCTGATGGGATCAGATGCCACAGTGCTATGGCTGCAGGCTAAGTTATAATAGGAATATACAAAAATGGTGAAATAGAAATCAAAACAAAATTTTAGATAAATAAATATAAGCAAGAGATTCAACAGTCATGGGCTTAAGACTAAACCTTCTTGAATCTTATGTCTGTGTTGTCTGGCTTTTAGGGATAGACAGAAAATACCTGGAAAAATGTCTAGATTGGATATCATCCAAACTATTTGACAGTTGATTTCTTTAATCCAGTATATTTATTGAGACTAATGAACAATATACAATGTTATTTTCAAATGAGGGCTTGAGGTGTTGACTTTCCAAAATTCTGACAGAATTTGCATTCATATGAAGTAAAATCAGGCAAAGAAAAAATGTAATCAAGAATTCCAAGTATTAACAACTGGTTCCATTTCAACCCATAGGTGTTACAAAGCAGGTCAAGTTTTAAGTTAGATGTGCATTTCTCCTGTACATTCAAATTTCATTAAATTAGCATCAAAACTGAGGATTTGTAGATTAGCATCAAAATTCCAGGGAAGTCATAATATTATGTAAGTACCTCTTCTTGCTAACACAAATTTCAAGATACATGTTTTATATTTTCTGAAAAAAAATGGCTGGTTTCTATACCAGGTTTGCAATTCTCTTTTAATCATCCAATGTATAATACTTATGTATTTAATAGAAATGTGGTTAATTAGTGCTTTTTTAAAAAAGATATTATAAACAAACGACATATAATAGAATCTAACATATAATTTATTAAAGCATACGGTGAGACCTGTCTCCTCTCCAAACAAGGATACAAATTATCTTTGTTATGCACAAGAGCAGTAGGATCTTGAAATTTAGATATGTAGCATTTTGGTAAGAGCTACTAAAACATCTTTTCCACTTCTTATTAGGTATTTTTTCGCTCTCTTCCAATTAGGTGTGGGTATCCACATGATTAAGTTATATCCAAGTGAGTGTAAAATGGAAGTAATTGCCACTCCCAGAACCATTAAAAAAATTCCAGTCATGATATCCCCTGTTTTTCTCTCTGCCAACTGGATATTGATGTCCAGGGAATTATTGGAAGTCACATGTTGAAGATATAGTGCCACCGACATATCACTATCGAATTACTACATAAGAAAGAACACTCCCCCAACTTCACCTGCCTTGATCTGGATATGTGAACTAGGAAAAAAGTGTATTTTTTAGGCAGATCACACACTGAAGGATATGTTTGTTACAGATATTAGCCTCTTCACATCTTTAACTCTGTTCTTCACAAGAGCTCTCACTTGTATTGGAGAAACATTTTCCTTCTTTATGTTTTGTACATTGTGTCTGTAAAAACTGGTCATGAAGATAATGCTTACAAATGGATTGGTTTGGGTGTAGCTGGTGTTCTGCAGCTTCTTTGAATTCATGTTACCCCTCTTAATGCTTCAGCTACTCTTCTTTTTCCATTCCACAAGTACTCAATACTCATTTTTGTTTTAGGGTCCTATACTTTTTCTCTCTTCAGTGTTCTTCTTTCTTTTCTTGTCTCTTTGCATGACTGACTCCACGCTACCCAAGTTTTAGCTCGGATGCCCTATTATGAGAACTTCCTTTGCTCACACTAATCCAGAACAAGTATCACTTGTCTACTTCTACCCCATTATTGTTCATAATCATTGGTGGAATTTCCCCAATTGATTCTTGTATTGAGAGTATATGGGAGGCTACGTGTGCATTAGGGCTGGGATTTGGCTCAGTGGGTAGAGCGCTGCGCTGCAGTCTCTGAGGTCCTGAATTCAATTCCCAGCACCACAAAAATGGGAGAAGGGCCTGGCAATCCACTCCCAAGGCAATCCCGAAGCACTCAGCCATTGAAAATCCTATGAGGGTCGCTATGAGTTGGATACCGACTCGACGGCACCTAACAACAACAACAACAATGTGTGCATTATTTCCCTCTGAATCTAGACTCCACAATGATGAATAATTGATCCTTTTGTTCACAAATTAATCTGCAGTGTCTAGAATAGATTATTCTAGGCACATAATTAGGGGTTTGATAAATATGTTTCCAACTCAATATGAATACTGCTTTTCAATGAAGGAACAATAAATAATTGGATAGTTAAAGTAGTAGATTCCCAGTGGATATTGGGAGAATAAGGGCAGTTTATCTTCGTGTATGATTGAGCAAGATAATATAGTTGCAACAGAGCTGAATTATATGTGAGAAAAAGGAGTAAATATT
>VMDO01026090.1:0-27237 GCA_007922755.1 Pedetes capensis | reverse complement strand
TACAGGCAAAGTCAGGAGAATCTCCAATGAGACCAGAGGCAGCTTGCATAACTGATGGAGAGGCTGACTCAAAATAAAAAATTGTCTTGGGGTGCAGCTCAGTGGAAGAGCACTTCTAAAATCTATGTGAACTCCTGGGTTCAACACGCAATATCAAAAAAAATCCCCAAATAATACTTCTTATAGAATTGAATTTGGAAACAAATTCACAGTGCCTGAATTTTACCCAAATATTTACAGTTCCAATGAATATAATCTTATCTCAATTCACTAGAGACCAAATTCTGTCATCCAGAAATAGGAAATTCATTAAAAAATATCTAGAATTATTGAAGTGCTATATTTCCATAGGTTATTATTTCACTTTAAAACAGTTTTAATTTATTCTTGAGTAATGATGAACAGTAAGCAATCAGATTTTCAAATGATTTTTAAAATCTTTTTAAGCATGTGTTAATAATGAAGATAAATCTATACTTAAATTTATATACTACAGTAGCAAAGAGATGTCAAAAAAGATGGTTCAATAACAAACCATATTTCTCAATCATTTGACTATAAGTAGAGAAGTCTTGAACTGTGGATATTCTCTAATGTCATTAGAAATCTTTGGTATTGAGATTTTGGTTATTTTCAACACAAGCCTTTTAACTCTTGTCATCTCCTTTCCAGTCATCAGAAATTGGGAGACAGCAGGGAGATGCACCCCATTCTTTTAGTGGAACACGTTTAGAAGTGACTCAAATAATCATTACTTGATGTGTTTTGTTAGGTGCCATTGAGTTGGGTCTGACTCATACTGACTCTCTGTACCATAGAATGAAACAGTCTACAACTCTGTTCCAGTTGTAGGATCTTATTATGTTTAAGCCCATTGTTGTAGCCACTGTGTCAATCCATCTAGTTGAGGGTCTTCCTTCTTTTGTTGACTTGCCACACTCCCAAACATGCTGTACATCTCTAGGGATCTGTCCCTCCTGAAAACCTGTCCAAGATATGTAAGGTGAAGTCTAGCCATCCTTGCTTCCGAGGGGCACACTGGTTATACTTCCTCTAGGACAGATCTGTTGGTTTCTTTGGCAGTGTAAGGTAGTTTAAATTAAATAAAGTTAAATTTTTACTGCCCTAGACAGTATAAAGTACAGTTCAAATGCTGAATACCAACTTGTGTTAAGTGGCTACTATATTAGACAAAGCTGATATTTCCACTATTCAAGAAGTTTTCTTGGCAAGAACTATTCTACACAGTAACAATTTTAGGCTTGCCCATGACTCTCTGAAATTAGTTTGTATTATCATACAGTCTATATTTTAAGCCCAATAGTTCAAACATGAAATGTTAAAATCTATACAGCGATTTTATAAGAGGACTTGACAAATCAAGAGACAAATTTAATTTTGAAGATTTGGTTGTCCATGTCTTTAACTGCTCACAATTCTTGGCTGATTTTCTCAGGCCTCTTTAAAAAATGTCTAATATATATCTTTTTTTCCCCAAATACAGGAGAACTGCAAAATCTTTGCCGAAAATATCGATTACCAAATTAAAATGGTCACATGCACAAATCCCTTATGCAATTTAACAAAACCGTAACATTCTTACCCTAAAAACTCTTAATATGAGATGTTGATAAGTTTGAGGTTTTAATTAACCAAAACAAATTTTATATAATATTTGTTAAAATATATCCTTCTGTGTATTGGTGTTGTTGTTAGGTGCCCTCAAGTCACAGCAACCTTTATTTCTCAGTAAATAACATTACTATCCGGAAATATTCTGAGGAAAATTTGTCCCTTTTGAGTTGGAAACCTTTATTGCTCCCTTGAAGACCTCCCCTACATTCTGTTATAGGTGTTAATAATTGAAGAACTGCAAGAAATTTTAAATTATACACATCTTAAAACATATGATTTGCTGTTATGCAATGATCTGTTCATTGCTTTAACTTGTCACCTATTGTCATCCCTGACAATTTTAAGCAGCTGGTGATTCTTAAGTGATCTCTTTTACTCCACATTTTAAAAAAATATGCAAAGTATTAGGTGATATCAGTAGGAAATATTGCCTTCTAGAAAAAAGAAATCAAGATTTAATGAGAAAATAAGCTTTTAAAGCACATCATTTTTAGTTATACAATGTGGGAGACTAGAGCAAATGAGTAATAAAAGGCAAAACAATGAAACTCCTAAAACGCTAAATTAAGAATTTATAGTCTGAGCAATGTCTCTCTAATCTCATTCAATTTTCTATTATTGCACATCTTAAACAATTATGAATACAGATGACATAGCTATTTTTGCTTTATAAATCAGCAAGGGGGAAAATATGCAAAATTCATTTGATACTAATGTTAATTGGGTTAATATTCTCAAAACAAAGAAAAAGAATATTTAAAGAAACTGGCATTTTGAGCAAGTGAACAGTCTAGAAAAGCTAATGTGATACACATTTTTTATTTTAAAACAGATGTAGTATTTACCATTTCAAAATGCTTAGTAATTGCACATGACATTCACATAAATAATCATTACCAAGGCTCTGAAGAATAAGTAATGTTCCTTTGTTAAAAAATAACTATAAGAGGGATTAAGATATAGTACTTTTGCAATGATTCATAATGAAAATTATTTCATAAAAAATAATACTAGCCATTGGCATACGGTTGATTAAATCTTTTCCCTATGAAAAAAATTTTATACTAATGTCCTTTTCAAAGATCTTGATTTGAAATCTACTTAAAATTATCTTAGAATAATGGGCAGCAATAATATATATGAATCATATAGGCGAGTAATGATTACAGAAGTAGTTTTTAGATTATTTGCAATGTTTTTTTCCACCAATAAATAAAATCCACTACAATTGATGCACCACATGAATTTATTGGCTTAATGAGTCACGTAATTTTGGAGAAATAGTTATTTTAGAAAAATTAATTAACTAGTTTTTATTTGATTTTCTCAGATTTGAGTATATCCACAGTCTGTTGTTTTGTAATGGAGCTCAATTCCAGCAAAACCCAAGCACCATCTGTAGTGGAATATATTTTTAAATAATGTACACTCTTCATTAGGGAAATCATATTGAAAGAAAACATTTCTATCTTAGTGTATTCTAATAAGAAATGAATATATGTTCAAACAAATAGTGCTAAGGGCTTTCTTTCTTTCTTTCTTTCTTCCTTTCTTCCTTTCTTTTTTCTTTCTGGCTGTTGCATGTTTAGCCTTTGCTTATTTCTAAGGATAGCAATGGAATCCAAAGTTAATTATTGAATATAAGAAACAGAAATTTCTAAATAAAGAGGAAGGCATATTTTAGTGAATTGGAAGAAACATGTTGTTGTATAACTTTGTCATGTCTTAAAACTTAGACTTAGTTCATTTTTTTGACTTTGGGTATGGAAACATGAAATATGAACTATTTATTTAACATGATTCTCAGCCAAGGATAATGTAGATGTCCTGTTGTTCTAGCTACTCAGGAGACTCAGACAAGAAAATCACTGGGGTCTAGGAGTTCAATGTCAGTCTGAAAAGCATAGTGAAGCTTGGTCTCAAAAGTAAAATGAAATAAGCAACCAGAAACCAAGCTGAAACAAAACAAAGCACCACCCCCATTTCTCTACAGGTGTAATAAATTTGATGTGTGTTAATTTAAAAAAGTATAAATTTATCTCCCCAAATATTTTTAAGTGCAGGCAAGTGTATATACAAAACAGAATTTTCAATTTTAATCTAGTGTATAATTTATTTTTATATACAAATAGGCAATCAGTGTTTTTGTTAGGTGCTGTTGAGTCTGACTCAGTGACCCTATGTAAAACAGAGTGAAACACTTTCCCATACTGTGCCATGCCTGCCTGGCACTATCTCAGTGCTTTTCTGCTATTCATAGGGTTTTCAATGGCTGATTGTTTGGGGATTGCTTAAAGAGTGGGTCCCTCTCCCGTTTTTATGGTGCTGTGGAGTGAACTGGGGCCTCAGAGAGTGCAGAGTGGTACTCAATAATTACAATGAAATTAAATTTCTGGTAAATCATATTATTTGCTATAATGATTATTTTGGCTATTTTATAAAACAAAGCCTAATAGAATATATGAGTTCTGGTAAATAGATTCTTTTTACCAGAAAAATATCATTTTAATCATTAAGTAATGGTGAATACTGAGAAAAAATTAGTAAAGTGAGTAATAGATGTATCAAATCGTCCATCTTTTTAGTATCTAATTAAATTCACACATGAGGAATTACTCTACCTAAAGAGAAAAAGAGCAAGAATTTTAAAAGGATAACCTGGAATGTGGTATTAAGAAATATAGACTCTATACTTTCTGGAGGAGGAATGTTCTTAGCCTGAAACCTTCAACTTCTACAAGTATTTTAATAAATTTCATATCACAGAGCAGAAACCCCCAAACTACTGTAAAAGCCTACAAAAAAAGCTGAGGCAAGGGCAGATCTATAACTTTCTATTCTTAATATAATTAAGAGCATTTTTTACAATATGCTAACATTAACTTAAATTTTGAATGTTTACCTGTTAACAAAATGGATATCTAAAATATGTGCATAGGACAGAGATAAGAAGGATAATACATTAAAATAATATTGCTTAATATGTTTTATTTTAATTCTATGTATGCCAATAAAAATAATTTTCCAACATCCTTTGCTTTAAAAGTCCAGTAATTCAAAAACATATTTTAAATCACATTCAAATGCAATATCTAGGTATAATAGGCTTTTAATATAACCATATGGGATATAATTAGGATAGTTAGCAGGCCATGATGATATTTAATTTTTTTTCTAGATCTCCATCTTTCATGCGAATGTAAACATGACTTGTGAGTTCATTGTTAGGCTTTATATTTTTTGACCAAATTATCCATGTAGGCGTTTATCTTTTTTTATTTTCAGTGCTGAGGAACAAACTTAGAGCCTTTCACTTATGAGGAAAGAACTCTACCACTAAGCTAAATCTCCAACCCCTATCTTCATTTTCTCTACCAAGTAGTATGATTCCTTGCATGCACTGAAGAGATATAATTGCCGATTATACATTCATATACATGTCCACTCATAAATATTATATGCACACATATGAACATGTATATGTAGACATACTCACATATATGTTCCATGTGGTAATAATAAAAACTTTAAGTTAAATATATAACTCTATTTAATTTTTTATATGATAATTATTATTCATAGAGATTTTTGGGTTAGCCATTTTTATTTGAATAATATGTCTTTACAACTACCTAGCAATAAGCCATTCTATGTTTGATGTCCAAATGAGTCTATTTGGTGGTTTAAAACTTGATTCCCGAGAATCTCTATTTTCTGGCTAACCATTATATTTTTTAATCTAAATATTTGTAAAGCTTCAATTGTATTTCAAAATACCTGAGTTACAATCATTGAAGTCCTTTGAGAAAGAAAAAGAAATTTATAATGCTGAACTAATCATTCAAGACTTTAGTAGAAAAATATTTAAAATTGTACATGAAACTGTCAACTAGTATATGAACTGCAATACATTCTCTGTAATGTGGACTGCCTACATTTAGCTCACTTGGTAGTGTACTGCTCCATGAGGTCCTAGGTTTGATCCCCAGCACTGCAAAAATGGGAAAACGATTTGGCAATACACTGCCAAAGCCATCTTGTAACAATTAGCCATTGAAAACACTGTGAGGGTAGCTATGAGTCAGATCCAACAAGAAGGCACCTAACAACAAACTTAACAAAAACAATTGGTAATACACCCTGAAATCTCTTTTTGTGAATCTTGTTCAATTCTATTCCTCAAAATAGCCTATATATTTTTGGGGGAAAATATTTTATTAACTTCTAATGAAAAATTCTGAACAGTGTCTTTTTTTAAGGCTATAACATTGCATATGCTTGTTACACTTCAATATATGGTTTTTCTTGTTGTTGTTGTTAGGTGCAGTCGAGTCGGTATCCGACTCATAGCAACCCTCATAGGGTTTTCAATGGCTGACTGTTTTGGGATTGCCTTGGGAGTGGATTGCCAGGTCTTTCTCCCATTTTTGCGGTGCTGGGAATTGAACTCAGGACCTCACAGACTGCAGCGCAGTGCTCTACCAACTGAGCTAAATCTCAGCCCTATGGTTTTTCTAGGCAAATAATAATTGCAATACTTTAATGGTTCTTTTTCATGAATTCAATATTTTCTAACTTTCCTTCCACATTAGTATACAAAAATATGTTTAGTGATTTAGAATTTTCCAGAGCTACAAAAATCATTTTCACAACTGCTTTTGAAGAATTCTAATAAAGAAACAAACATTTTTCTAGATAAGCACCAAGTTTCTAAATATTTATATGATTTGGTTAATCAGAATTGCAATAGAATGAGATATAATAAAATTGGAACCGTAATAATTTCCAGGATGCTATCAAAATGAACATTATTATATGATGCAATATTAGAATTAATTGAAGACTTATATTTTGCTAAATATAATGCATAGATACTTGAAACAAAAGATCCTCTCAATATATGGATTGGTTTCTTTAATTTCTTTGAGACATAAGTGAGAAAAATAGATTTCTTTCTTCTTAGCAATTCAATATAGAAATAATTATTGAGGTCGGTGGGCATGGCGGCTCACGCCTGTAATCCCAGCAGCTTGGGAGGCAGAGGCAGGAGGATCACAAGTTCGAGACCAGAGGCAGCCTGCATAATTTAGCAAGATCCTGTCTCAAAAAAGTTAAAAAAAAATGGGCTGAGGTTGCAGCTCAGTGGTCCAGCACTTGCAGAGCATGCAAGCATGAGGCCCTGGGTTCAACCCGCAGTACCGCCAAAAAAACAACAAAAAAAGTAATTATTGATACTTGGCTTCAGGATCTGGGAGTCCATAGGGTATACTAAGGATTTCTATGATTACAAAACTCATGAGTACAGTAATCATGTATCTCCATTTGAAATAATGCTGAACTAATGCTGTTATGTTCTGGGAAAAGATGTATATTAATTAACTTTCTCATTGTGGTGAGAAAGCTAATTAATATTTGAAATAATTCTGGCTTCTGCATATTCTCAAAACTGTGTTATTATGGCTAATGAGGTTTATGGTGACTCATCTCTGACACATATAAAGCAGGAATATCATATGCATATGTTATTGTTGTTAGGTGCCATCAAGTCGATGTCCAACTCATAGGGACCCTACATACAACAGGTGAAACACTTTTGTTAGTGCTTAGCTGCTATTCACAGGGTTTTCAATAGCTGATTGTTTTTTGGGAGTGGGTTACTGGGTCCTTCTCCCAAGCTTACAGTATCTGGTGTTTCCAGGTGGTCTCCCACCCAAGCACTAACCAAGCCCGACTCTGCTTAGATTCTGAGATCTCACAGGATTGGATGCCACAGTGCTATAGCTGCAGGCATATGCAATTAGTATAAAGCTTATCATATGACCTCAGTATTTCTGTATATTGTCCTTGTAAAACAAAAATGTTTGAGGTTTGTGTTATTAATTTTTAGAATACTGGCAATTTGTTCAATTATCTTAAAAATCTAAGAGTAAAATATGAAAACCCTTAAAACAAAACTAATTTTGACTTTGGGCCTCTATGACAGACACTTGTCTGCTCTGAACAAAAATCCATAGAAGTTCAATCACTGGTCATTGAAAGAAAATTCTAATTTGTTGTTTCTTTCATTAATGACCATAAAGTTGCATAGTGGTTTTTAAAATATGATTACAATAATACTAGAAAATGGTATACAATTCCTGGTTGTATATTCAGAAGAAACAGAGTTTTGATTGTTTTCCCTTAAGATAGTCTGGTAAAGTGTAATTTTATTAATAACACTTTTCTGTGCTAGCCATCTTGTTATGGCTTGAATATGAACTATCCCATGTAGGCTCATTTTTTGAATGCTTGGTCCCAGATGGTGGTGCCATTTTGGAACATTCTGAGACATTTAGGAGGTGGGACTCAGCTGGAGGAAGAAGGACAAGATGATGCAGGAAGTTGAAAGTGAAGCCAAACCTGCATTGGAGATGCCAAGGTTGGGGAGATGCCAGGAACATTGAACATTGGCCAAGGAAAGCCACGGGCAACGAGGGGTCTCATCCCAAGAGAAAGTCCATGTGTGGTACAAACAGCAACCTGTAAGAGCAGGGCTCCTCAAGTCCATTAGGGCACACATCACAACACGACAGTTTGCCCCAGAGGGCAGATATGGAACAGGAGGTTTTAATATTTGCCTTGCTGGGTTTTGATTATGCTTTGATCAGATCTTTCCTAGCTACTCTCCTTTTTCTCCATTTAAAAATGAGAATGTGTGTAATTTGTACCTTTATACGTCAGAAGAATGTAATTTTTTTAACAGGAGTTCATAACTAAAATTTGCTGTAGTGTCAGAAGAAATTTCAGTCTTTTGAACAATGTCAGAACTGTTAAACCTATGGGGACTCTTGGAAATGGACTGAATGAATTTTGTATTATGAGATGGCTGTGAAGCTTTGGCAGAGAGGAGAAGAACATTATGGTTTAAATATGAAATGTCCATCACTGGCTGGTGCTTTGAATGCTTGGTTCCCAGATGAGACTGCTATTTTCAGAGGTTCTAGAAACTTTGGGAGATAGGACCTCGCTAGAGAAAGTATGTCTCTGAGGGTGGGCCCTTGGGAGAATTGTGCC
This sequence comes from Pedetes capensis, assembly GCA_007922755.1. Lineage (NCBI taxonomy): Eukaryota > Metazoa > Chordata > Mammalia > Rodentia > Pedetidae > Pedetes > Pedetes capensis. Next base: position 18,549 of record VMDO01026090.1, on the reverse strand, counting down.
CCTGACCTTCTCTTCTCCTTCTCTCTCTTCCACTGTGCAATGAGAGAAAGAAGCTCCTACACCTTATATTATGACCACCATGATGTTCTGCTCAAGCACATGGAGCCATGAAACTGTGAACTAAACCATCTGAAACCTTCAGTCAAAATAAATCTTTCCTCCCTGAAATTTTCCTCTAAGGTATTTTGGCCACCACAATGAGAAAGCTAATTAATATACATCTTTTCCCAGAACATATATGTGAAAATATGAAAATACAAGTTTTTTTCTTTCCTTTCAAATTGTACTCACATCAAGTATTGATTAAATAATGATAGTTGAAAGTTATATTTATTCTAAGCTCTTATTTCCCACAGCCATACCCCTTTGGAATCTGATCTTGTCAGATCTCAGACGCTAAGCAGTGTCAGAACTGGTGAGTATTTGCATGGGAGAATACCTGGGAACACCAGGTGCTGTAGACTTGGGAGACAGATCCGGCAACCCACTCTCAAAAATCAGTCATTGAAAACCCTATGAATAGCAGAGGAGCACTACCATAGTGTTCATGTGATACTGTTGTTGTTGTTGTTGTTGTTGTTGTTGTTGTTAGGTGCCGTTGCGTCGGTATCTGACTCAGAGAATCTCACAGGGTTTTCAATGGCTGACAGTTTCGGGATTGCCTTGGGAGTGGATTGCCAGGTCCTTCTCCCATTTTTGTGGTGCTGGGAATTGAACTCAGGACCTCAGAGACTTCAGCACAGTGCTCTACCAACTGAACTAAATCCCAGCCCCTCATGTGATATAGAAAATGTCTAAATATATGTTAACGCAATTTTTCATATTTATGGCTGCTGCATACAGGGTCTGCTGCATACATGAGTAGGATACCAACTTGAGGGCACCTAACAACAACAAGGTCTTATTAAAATATGGACTTTAAGTGCAAAGGAGAAAGGCAGACAGTAAAGTTGACAATCATCTTTACAGAATTGGAGACAACTGAATTCAAAAGCTACATTTCCCTCCTTATTCCCTGAGCAAGTTATTTAAATTTATTTTTGCAAGTGTTATATAAAATTAAAGTATTAGCACATGTCACATATTTTAGCCCAACTATATAAATCTTCAGACTCTGGTGTCATACAAGATTGTCCTCAAAGCCTTGGTGCACCATGTACCAACTCTTTCAATTTGGACAAGTTATGTAAATGTTCTAATTTCCAGTTTCTTATAAATGGTTAAGATAATAAACCCAACTTTTCAATATTATAAATTTTAAAGACAATATATGTGTATATTATAACTCGTGTAGATATATGCTACATGAGGGGTGTCCAAGTCATCTGGTGAATATTTAAATTTTAAAAATAATAATTACAGTAAAAGACAGTTTGTCATTAATTCTCCTCAAAATGCTCTTGCTACATTCTGAAGCTGATCTGGAAGTCTTTCATGAATGACTTTATTTGCATTTTCAGGGAGCTTCAATGTTCTGAGTCTACTTAAAATGTTTTCTTTTCATGGGTATTTTGGCTTTGAGAAAGAGCCAGAAATCACTCAGCACCAGACCTGATTAATAAGGTGGATGAGGACCCACTATAATGTATTCATTTGTGGTAGAGACTTCTGGAGACCTCCTGAGAATCCAATGCTTAGACAATTCTAATTTGCATCTGATTATAGCCCTCGGAACCTGTGGAAAGAATGTGGATTAGATTTGAGAATACATGGCAATACTTGCCTCTGCTGAATTACTCTAAAGACCTCTAAATTGATTAACATAAATTCAGAGGAGAATCCTAGTTTTTGAAGTCATGTTGGCCAATGAATAAATATTAAGGATAGAAATTTAGTGGACTTATTAAAAATAAGTCTGTAGCTGTACCACTGTGACCTCTGATCCCATCAGATCTCTGAAGTTAAGCAGGGTCAAGCCTGGTTAGTCCTTGGATGGGAGACCACCTGGGAACACCAGGTGCTGTAGGCATGGAAGAAGGACCTGGCAACCCCCTCCCAAAAATCAATCAGCCATTGAAAACTCTATGAATAACAGAGAAGCACTGACATCTGTTGCACATAGAGTTGCTATGAGTCAGACACTGACTTGATGACCTAACAACAAGAAAAACTCAAAATAATGCCAAGAGAAATACAACTCTTACTTAGAAATTTTCTGTTATCCCTTAGGTTCTAATACTTATAAAGGAAATCATGCTCTCTTGGGTGGAGTTGATTTCCATGATTCTGCCAGAATCTTTTATAATCCTGTGGAATGCTCCTGGTTTCTTGGAGAATAGGCTGAGTGACGGTTACATTCTGGATGAAAGCTGTATCATAGTATAAAATCAATCTCTCTCTCTCTCTCTCTTTCTCTCTCTCTCTCTCTCTCTCATCTCTCCCTTTCCTTCTACCCCCTAAGAAAATGTACTAATAGACAAATAGCCTCCTGATGAATAATGTTTGAGAATGAATGATATCATTTTTCATTTAAGAGTCCCTGATTGAAATTATAACCTCAAGTAATCAAGTACTAAAGTCAGCAGTGGCATCTACAAAATTCAACTTCTATTGATTCTGTGCATTAAACAGCCAAAACGATCAAAGTTTTGACATTACTGAAACTGTTACTGAATAAGAAAGATCTGATCATTATAATGTTTTAGCTGAAACATTTCCAAATAATTTTATAATTTTTTTCTAATGACATTTAAGATGATTATTGTATTAAGTACAGATTACTTCATTCCATTTTTTAAAAACATGACCCAAGGTCTGTTTTTGAAATCTTACTTCATTTTTAAAGCTCAGAATATTTAAAAAGACAGAAAAAATGATTTTTGACACTTTCACAATTTCTTTAAAATTAAATGTGTTAGCATATGATGTAGCAATCCTATTATTTACTATTCACACACAATATTGAAAGCTAACATACACACACAAAAAATTCCCTAATTCATGCGTAAAGTGGCTTTTTCATGATTGCCACAACCGGGAAACAAACAAGATATCTACAGTAATAAATGGGCAACTGCAATGTGAAAAATGAATAGTAAGGAAGATTCTATGGGTTTTTAATAATGTTCTGTCGATAGCCATACCACCTGGTGTCTGGTCCTGTATGATCTCAAAAACTAAGAAGGGTTTGCCTGGTTCATCCTTGGATAGGAGACTACTTGGGAGTACCAGGTGCCATAGGCTTAGAAAAAGGAACTGGAAGCTCACCCTTGAAACAATCAGCCATTGGAAACCCTATGAATGGCAGAGAAGCATTAACAATAGCTCCAGGTACGGTATAGTGTCGCCCATTCTCACCCAGACCACCGATGAGGAAAAAGCTTTCCTGCTATCCCCGGACCTTCGGTGTGGAAACAATGCTCTCCCTGCCACGGCAATCAACAGGGAAAGAACCCGCTCTCTGTCTGATCACCCATGAAGCAACAGCTATCTCCTTGTGACCACGGAGACCACCAACACAGGTGTTTGCCTCTGGAAGGCAAAAGCACCTGAAGCTTTTGCTTTCTCCCATCTCTACTGGTGTCTGGAGGGCCGCAGGAGTCTGTGCCCCACACCCGAGGGTCCAAGTGAATTGTTTAGTATCTGTGTGCTCGGGGGTGCTGCCCATCTGAACCTCCAGGCTGGACTGGGAGGTGTGCACCCCACAGTCTCCCATCCAAGTACTAACCAGGCCCAACCCTGCTTAGGTTCTGAGATCTGATGCCACCATGGTACATCTACAGGCGGTAAAGAATATAGATTTTGTTTTTTGTTTCCCTTGTTGTACATAAGGTCTCTATGAGTCAGACCCAACTTGACTGCACCTAACAACAACAACAATAAAGCTCTACACACCAAAGTGTAGATCCAACAATTATATAAGAGAAAAAAAATGTTTATTAAAAAACAAAAGAACATGAACAAAAATAATTCCAGAATATGCACAGGCCTAGCACAATTCAAAAACTAGAAAGAACACAAGTTTCCATCAGTAAATGACTGGACAAACACATTGTAACATATCAGTAAGATGAAACACTAGACACCAATGAAAGTGCATCAGACACTGATACGACTTCAATGCTTTCCAAAAGTACTATATTAAGTGAAAAAAAGCCAGATACTGATAGAACATACTGTACATTTGTATTTGCATAGCACAGATAAAAATTAGAGTGGTATGCCTATGGTGTTGTAAGGGGACCAGGTCAGAAGAGAATCTTCTGGGAGTATTAAAAACTATATACTTTTTGAGTGATGCTAAGGACTTGGCTATCCACTCCCAAGGCAACCCGAAACAGTCAGCCATTGAAAACCCTATGAGGGTCACTATGAGTCGGACATGACATGCCGGCACCTAACAACAACAACAACAACATAGAAGCAGACATTTTCAAAGTTCTCAAACTTTTCAACTTTATCATATTTCATTGTATACAATATACTTCTATAAGGGAAAAGAAAAAAGAATGTTTCAATCATTAATTTCTCCTTAATAATTTAATATCATTCTTAAGCCCCTGGCATTTCTACTTATAACTACCATTTATGTAATAGTCTCCCTATTCTTGTTGGAGATATTTATCAAGACTTTTTGTTTCATTATAGTCCTCAAGTCTCTTGCACTTCCGGTTGTCCTTCCTATGCAGATTGTTTAAATTTGCCTTTGTTTCACAGTGATTTTCCTTTTACGAGTACTCATTTGGTCTCTCTGTAAGCTTACCTTTCACGCTCTAATGGAAGTCCGCTCCTATATTACTAATGACCACTTAGAATTTGGCCAACAAACTGGGCCTTAGCCCATGTCATTATAGATGAGTTGATGAGCTGCTAGGCAGAGAGTCCCCTTTGTTGCAATTTGGCCTTACCATTTTCTCTCCACCACTCTTCCATTGCTCCTAGACTATGGAGCCCATTTCTTCATCTTGCATGCATTCATCCTCTGTTGAATTTGCATAGCCCACAGCTGGGTTCAGTGGGTTGCTCAAGGCCTGCCAGGCAGCTTGCATATTGCTACACTATCACCATAACTACTGGGCTCAAAAGCCATCCTGGAACTCCATCTGGTCAACCACAAGCCTCATGCTGAATATTGTACCACATGGATAAATACTGATTGGGACGCTGTGTGGGAAACTTTCAATTTCTTTCTTGGTTCTTTCCAATAGTTCTTTCAGATTTCAGTTTTTATGTTACCTTAACAAAGAAATCTAGCTTGACAATATTCTTCCTTCAAACAATCATGTCAGGGCCTGTACACTTCCCAAAGTGAAGTTGCTGCAATAGAATTTAGCATTTCATATGCCAAAACATTAACCCCTGATTAGTAGCTCACCTGGTTGCTTGTTTCCTCAGATAGACAGTTAACCTTAAAGGAGCATATAAATCCAGCTTTCATTTCACTTCCAACAGTATGTAATCTATATATTTGTTAATAAAATTAATAAAAGAGAACTGTAACATGTTTTCTATCTGCAAGGGGAGCCAGATCTTAGTTTAAACAACACGATAGAATATAAATTAAACATACACAGGCATTCATGCACACACACTGTGCCTTCACAGAGGTCATAGTTTCACTGCTCATTCTAAATAACAAGGGAAAAGGGAGAGAGAGAAAGAGAGAGAGAGAGAGGGAGAGAGAGAGGGAATTTCCGCACTTTATTTCCTAATGTTGGGAGAAGGACCCAGGAACCAACCACCAGAAAACTATCAGCCATTGAAAACCCCACGAATAGCAGAGAAGCACTGACCATAGTGTTTCATCTGTTGTACGTAGAGTCTCTATGAGCTGGACACCAACTGGAGGGCACCTAACAACAACAACTACAATTTCCTAGTGGGCTGTGGTTTAGCTTAGTTGGTAGAGTGTCATGCTGCACTCTCCAAAGACGTAGGTTCAATCCCAGCACTGCAAAGACTGGAGAAAGACATAGCAATCCATTCCCGGAGCAATCCCAAAGCAATCAGCCTTGAAAACCCTATGAGAGTCTTATGAGTTGGATCTGACTGGAAGGCAGTGGACATATATGTCCTATAATATTTAATGACATTTCAGCTGCAGACAGGAATGTTCCACTGGCATTTCTTTATCCTCACAGCTAAAGACAAAAGTTGGAAATAAGTTTAAGGAAGGGACAACTGTTAGAAATTTCACCTTGTAACTAGGGCTCTAAAATGGTGTCACAGACACTCCTCTAAAAATGTATGTGAAAATCAAGTAACCAAAAGTCAGGCTGAGAATAAGATCACAGTAGGAAACGAATATTTTGTATTTTTAAGGTCTTGGTATCTGTGGCTATAGAAGGCCCATGGTAATAGGAGTCATATAATCCATTCCTTTATGCACTTAATTTTTCTCTCAGCTTGGTCTCCTTTGGGGCTTCATATTATTTCATCATTTTGTTGGGGCAGCAAGATGGAGTAATTAATTGCTAGCTTAATTTCATACAAGATCATCCCCTCTGCCCGTACCTTTGAGAAGACTGATTTCCTCTCCAATGGTGAATGACACATACAAAGCATCCCCCCCACATCTCCACCCTGAGTGAGAAGCAAAAAAATACAGAGGCCATCTGAGAGCAAAAGAATATGAAGCCAAAACCAAGCAGTATAATCAGTGGGAATATTTACATCCTCAAAAGGCTGAGGATAAAGTGACAGCAGAGTTCTCTTAAAAATAGTTAATAGGCTATAATAGAATTTTGAGAAGAGTTCTTTTTATTGAATATTTCAGATTGCTGCCCTGTTTCATTTATCCTGTAGAAAACAAATAATGGTGGCAGTGTTTTCATAGATAAACCTGAGGGTCTCATGAGCAGTAGAAAGAATATCCAGAGTTTATAGGAAATAGATTTATCTAGGTTACAATAATTGTGTTTGAAATCTGTGAAACAAATACATAAAGAAAACAAAAAGCTAATGCAGAGGACGTTATTTTAAAAAATATTAACAAATATCCCCTGCAGGAACAATCCTTAAACAAACACTTTACCTGCAGTACTTCATCAGAAGCAACACAACATGAAAGAATAAATGTACTTATATTTATGTATGTGTGTGTGGATGTATACTAACATTTGGGAGACTTAGGTGAAGAATACTGTTTACCTCGGTTCCCCAAATGATTACCTCAAATGACAACATAAGAAAAAATATTTTACTATTACAGAAGTATATTTTTTCTTTAGGTTATTTTGGTTGTATTCACAATGATTTTTAATATTCTCCTGCCAAAACAACTCTTGATATGCTTCCCCATTTATTTCTAGGTGTAGCTATAGTCCTTCCTGTCTGTAGCCATAGCACTGCAGTGTCTGATCCCGTCAGATCTCAGAAGTTAAGCAGGGTCGGGCCTGGTTAGTACTTGGATGGGAGACCATCTGGGAAAACCAGGTGCTGTAGGCTTGGGAGATGGACCCAGTAACCCATTCCCAAAAATCAATCCACCATCGAAAACCCTATGAATAGCAGAGAAGCACTGACAATAGTGTTTTGTCTGTTGTGTGTAGGGTTTTAGGGTTGCTGCAAGGTGGACACTCAATGGAGGGTACCTAACAATGACAACACAGCCACATCCACATCCTGTATATTTTTGGAAAGTAGAATACTATTAGGAATTTTGAGGATAATTCTAGAGACAATGTATTTAAGTATTACTTGAGACAGCATTCAAAATTATACTCTCTTCAACTTACCTGAGGCTAATATAAAATCAACCCTTATTAATTAGTTGCAGAACATTAGGTAAAAGGACTGCCTATTTGGAGACTCAGGATTTTTTGTCTTTTTTTATTTTTATTTATAATTGGCATATGTTAATAATAGCACATATGGCCAGGCATGGTGGCACATGCCTGGAATCCCAGCAGCTCAGTAGGTAGATGCAGGAGGATTATAAGTTCGAGACCAGAGGCAGTCTGTGTAATTTAGGGAGACCCTGTCTCACAAAAGTAAAAATATGGGTTGGGGATGTGCAGCTCAGTGGTCGAGCACTTGCAAAGCAAGCAAGTGTGAGGTCCTGGGTTCAACCCTCAGTACCACAAAAGAGGAAAAAAAACATAAAAAGCACATATGTATATGGCACAGTATGATGATTTCATGTACATATACATAGAAAAATAGTCAAATTTGGGTAATTAGCACATTTCTTCCCTTAAATATTTATTATTTCTTCATGGTGAGAACATTCAAAATCCTGACTTTGAGCTGTTTTGAAATATATGCAATAGAAAACTAGAAATTATTCTTCCTATCTAACTGCAACATTATACTTGCTGACCAGCTTTTCCTAATCACCCCAAACCTCTACTTTCCCCAGCTTCTGATAGTGTTCTCAGCCTTAGCATCTGGGCATCTGATTTCACCTGATCTCACAAGCTAAGCAAAGTCATCCTGGTTAGTCCTTGGATGGAAGACCATCTGGGAATATCAGGTGCTGCAAGATAGGGAGAAGGACCTGATGATGCACTCTTAAAACAATCTGCCATTAAAAACCCTATGAATAGCAGAGGAGCACTGACAGTAGCGCTGGGCATGGCACAATGTCATAGAGTGTTTCATTCTGTTGTACATGTTGTTGTTGTTAGGTGCTGTCAAGTCCTATCCGACTCATAGCGACCCTCAGAGGGTTTTCAATGGCTGACTTTCGGGATTGCCTTGAGAATGGATTGCCACATCCTTTTCCCACTTTTGTGGTGCTGGGAATTGAACTCAGGACCTCAGAGAGTGCAGAGCAGTGCTCTACCAACTGAGCTAAATCCCAGCAGAGGGTCACGATGTACTGGACCCAATGTGAGGGCAACCCATCAAAAACTATCAAGTTTTATGAGATCTTGTTTTTGTTTCTGATTCATTTTAAAAATGAGGGATTTAAAGTTACAAGTCTCGAACAGAGGGATTTTTTTTGTCAGATGATTGTTTAAATACCATAAAACATCTGGCTTAAAGTCCTTTCTGAATAATAATAATAATAAATACTATGTTATTAAATGAGGACAACAGTAGTTAATAAATACAATTATCAATATAAATATTTTCAGAGTGATTGACACATTAAATAAATATCCAGTTAGTGACTAGTGAATAGATGAAAGATTTAATATTCCTTTGAGTAGGGAGGATGAAGGTTGACTTTGGGTCTTCACTTGTCTCTTCCTTGCCCAAGAGTTTCCCCTTATCCTAGACAAGAACCTGGCACTTTCAAACTGATTCAACATTTTGGTTTCATTCAACCTTCACTATTTCTACTATGTCAGGGCCTTGCTACTAAAACAATAATTACAATCATGATCTCCCCATTATATTAGATCTGAGTGAACAATCCTTGATCTTTGGATCTTCCATAAGTAATGCATACCTACATACTTGCCTGCAGCCATACCACTGTGGCATTAGATATCAGAAGCTAAGCAGGGTCTAGTCTGGTTAGTGCTCGATTAGAAGACACCCTGGGAACACCAGATACTGTAGGCTTGGGAGAAGGACCAGACAACTGACTCCAGAAAAATCAATCTGCCATTGGAAACCCTGTGAATAGCAGAAAAGCACTAACAATAGTGTTTCGCCTGTCTTGCACAGGGTCGTTATGAGTCAGACACCTACTTGATGGCACCTAACAACAACTTAATGATGAGAATTATCAATTATGTCATTATTTCACAAAGAAATATTGTGAACTATTTGAGTAGTAAAAATCTGTGTTGATGAATGGGTTAGGACCAGTAAATCCAAACCGAAGTGTTTATACCATTAGTCAAAATTCTAATAATATTGTGGGTTACTTATATCAAGTACTGTACAATACTGACAAAATAATTATAAATTTTTAGTGCAAAGAAATATCACAGGGTGATATATACAGGTCCAGCTCTTTATGAAAGAGTCTTGTAAAATGCATGCTCTTAGAATAATCATAAAGGAAAAGAAGGTTTACTCAAGAGGGCAATTTAACTCAAAGATGACTGTGGGAATGACTCTAAATGGTCAGTCAGCTTTGAGATAACAAATGAAACAGAAAATTGTTGTTAAAGACAAATGAGTTAATGAGAGAATTTAAAGTAAAATGGAGCAAGGTTTGAGGTTTCAGTTGTTTTGTTTTATTTTACTTTATTCATCAGGGATAAAAGAGAACATGTAGAAATTACTGAACACATGAATAAAGTTAAATAAACAAGAAAGTAAGTTCATGAATATAATAAATAAATTTGAGAGAGGGTTTTTTTTTTTTTTTTTTTTGGCAGTACTGAGTTGAACCCGGAGCATCAGGAATACTTTCTGCAAGCGCTCAGCCACTAAGATGTACCCCCAGCCCATTTTTTACTTGATATTTTCATACAGGGTCCCCCTAGTTTACACAGGTTGCCCCTGGTATTGAACTTGTGATCCTCCTGCCTCCATCTCCCAAGTCACTAGGATTAAGGGCTTTGCCACTATGCCCAGATCAAACTTCCATAGTTAATAACAGTAAATCATGTTTTATGGTTCTTGAAATGAACTTTTTATACCTACATTGAGTTCTTAGGTCCAGAAAAATAAAATTTTCCTACCTTAAATTAAGATTATGACTCTGACGCTTTTTCTCACTAGTTCATTTTTTTGTGGTAGTTGTTACACACTGCATGGACTTTAGTCTCACAGTGCTGTGGATTCAACGGCTATTTATCTAGACTTTGTATATAAAGTTAAATTTTTGCTGAATTGTGGGAAAAGAGATTGAGCTGTAGGTTCTCCCTTCAAAAAGACTGGGACTCAAACTCTATAATTTGAAATGGATAGACAAAGTTGCACTTTATATTAAGTAAGCAGTTTCAGTATGCTTACCATATAAATACTCAGCTAAACTTATACTTGTGAGTCTGGTTAAGGTTAGGAAAAGATCTATATCAACTTAATGATCTCTACTTCTGCTGACTTACTCAGAAAAGATAGTTTAAATTACAAGGACTTACTCTTAGGCAGGATAGGAAATTTTAGCCCAAGACAGAATTCAAAGAATATCATATCAAATAGATCTTCATGGTATCCTCTTTTACTTTACAAATTCTACGTATTTCTTTGTAAAATATTTTATGCTGACAGTAGTTGGTACAAGGCTCAAATTAAACCGATTGACAAACAATTCAATAGTGCTTATGATTTCTTTCATTTTTCCATAATGTCATCAAAATATCATATATCATATCCAATAGATACTTAAAAAGCCTGCCTATTGATAATAAGAATATTCATATATGTGTGTGTGCGTGTGTGTACTAAATATACACACACACTGAAGCACACATATATCTAAACAAAGTTAGTGACCTTATTCATTAGGTATAAGACACAATATGTATTTTATGCATAAGCATGGGCATTCAGAGAGAAAAAAGGGATGCTTAAGAATAATAGCACATGTCCAAGACATGGACATGGACTTCTGAAGAGAGATAATCACTTAAGAGAAGAATCACAGTACACTTCTAGGACATGAATGCAGAGTTCGCAGGAAAGAGTTTCTGATAGTTGTAAATGTAACCTCATTTGAGGAGACATAAAGAGAAAAAATTAGTTGTAAAGGAATCCCAGTAATTGCAAACATCTTTTATAGTTGAATATTTTAAAAACAAAGCACCTTCGTTTGAATACTATAACACCTATTTAATCAAAGACATAATCTCTAGGTAGAGAAATGTAAGATTTGATTGGATTATATTGAATCATAACACTGTAAGATCTGAGCATATTTATGTGAATTCACTACTTTTTAACCTATGAATATCAATTTGTTCCCTTGTACAGTAGGAATATGATTAGTATAAATAATAATAATAATGTTGCTGTTGTTAGGTGCCATCAAGTCTTGTCTGATTATTTCAGGATTGCCTCAGGAGTGGATTGCCACAGCCTTCTCCCTTTTCTGTGGTGGGGGGAATCGAAATCAGGACCTCAGAGACTGCAGAGCAGCATTCTACCAACTGAGCTAAATACCAGCCCCATAAATAATGTAGAGGTTGTTAATAGTACAAGGACACAATGAAGGCAACTAATATTTTTATATTATATGAATAAAGCATGATTGTAAACCTCTAAAATGTTTTATCTTAAGCCAGGTGCATTGGTGCATACCTGTAATTCTAGCCACTTGGGAAACAGAGGCAGGAGAATGGCAATTTTAAGGCAACTTTGTATAACTGTGTAACTTAGTGAGCTTCTGTCTCATGATAAATCATTTAAAATAAGAAGCACAGGGAATGTAGCTCAGTAATAGAATTTTTGCTTGCAAAGTATATGAAAGGCCCTAGGTTCAACCCCCTAGTAACACAAAATGATGTAATTCTCAAACATAGGATTTTTTAGTTAATTTACAAAAGATTTAAAAGAATGTTTTATAAACACCTGATTAGCAAAGAATTAATTTAAAAAAACACTAAAAACACAACTTCAAAAACAGAATTCTTATGTTTCTTCCAATATTCATTATCAAATATTTTATGTTGTTGTTAGGTGCTATGTCTGACTCATAGCTATCCTATGATAAACAGAACAAAACACTCCCTAACACTGTGCCATGCCTGGCACTATGACAGTGCTTCTCTGCTATTCATAGGGTTTTCAAGGGTGGATTGTTTCAGGAGTGAGTTGCCAGATCATCCTGCCTAGCCTAGAGAACCTGGTATTCCCAGGGGGTCTCCCAGCCAAGGATAAACCAGGCTGATCCTGCTTAGCTTCTGAGATCACTAAGATGGGATACTATGGTGCTATGGCAGCAGTCATATGTTGAGAGAAAAATTCTCTAACACTTCATTTACAAAAGAAAAATTATTGAAATAAAAAGTAAACATATTAATAGATCAAAAGCCCCTTGCTTCTTGAGGAGAGGAGATAAAGTGGAGAACTAATATAAATTCAGAAGATATTATCAGGCGTATAGATAAAGCTAAAAATTTCCAAATGCCCAAAACAGACAGGCAGAAATAACTATAAGAGAAAACATTGACACACATGGAGATTAATATTTTTACAAGATCTGTAGTAAATAACAATGGAATAAAATCTATAAATTCCCTAAGGTAATTTTCCCTTAATTTAGCACACTCTTTTGTCACTCAAATATACATACAGTTCAGGATCATCGTACCTTCTTTGAAAGTGGCATGATGATAAAATCCAGCTGTACAAAATTTAAAATGGGATAACCTAGGAGAAGTGTGTGTATCACTAAGTTACATATAGAATGAAGATAATATCAATGATAAAAAGATTATGCAAGTGTCTAAATCAGTACTGAGTACATATAATGTAAATATACTATTATTCATCTAGCGGTAAAATGCACTTAAGGAAGAAAGAAAAATGATCAAATAAAGATGAAAACATAGAAATACTTAAAATCATCACACAAAAAGAAAAGTAGAATTGAAAAGGAGTAATTTGCTAAAGCAATGTAACTATTTTTAAATCCTGGACAAAAGAAAATATTTTCAAAATCATTTTGGTTTTAAAATATACTTCAAAGAGATAAGTGTTCTAATGACAATTAACACAATTAATAAAATTTCAGTGACCTAATTCCTTCAACTAAGAGGAGGAATATTCTGCAGATCTTTCATAAAATAAATTCTTTCAAAACAGCAATAAATGTATTATTTCTGTCCTATTCAAACTTTTTAAAGAAAGTAGAGTGAAGAAAAAATTCAAAAGCTGTTTGTGCACCTACAAAAGCACTAAACCTGAAGGAAAAGACACACAAAAGGATTATTTTACAATTCACTGGTTAATCAAATATAATAATATATTGACAAGTATAATTCAGGGACTATTTAAAAAATCATCACAACTAGATGTCATCAGTATGATGAATGTAATAATTTGTTTTAATGTTATGAAATCTATTACATAATATATTCTACTGAAAATTTCAGTGAATCTTTGATTTTGTAGAGGTTCAAAATTCTTTTGATCATTTATTTGTTTTTGCAGTACTTGGGGGTTGAACCCAGGGCTGCCTTGCACATACTTTGCAAGCATTCTTCCACTGGGTTACACATCCATCCTATTTTTCGTATTTCATTTTGAGAAAAGGTCTCACTAAGTTAGCCAGATTTCCCCTTGCAATACTCCTCCTCCACTCCCCAATTCACTAGGATTATAGGACTGTAAAAACATGCCCAGCTTCAAAATTCCTTTTAAACTTGAAATTTATAAAGATGATTATAGTATGGTATTTATTATTTTAATACCAAATAAAATAAGCAGGGTAATCCCCAAATTCATTATGTGATAGAGACTCCTCAAAGCAACCAATTAGACAACTATCTCACAATGGAAGGAATTATAGGCATCTAAAAGGGTATGTATGCCTGCAGCTGTAGCCCTTTGGCATCCGATTCCGTCAGATCTCCGAAGCTAAGCAGGGTCGGGCCTGGATAGTACCTGGATGGGAGACTGCCTGGGAACACCAGAAGCTGTAGGCGTGGGAGAAGGACCTGGCAACCTCCTCCCAAAAATCAATCTGCCATTGAAAACCCTATGAACAGCGGAGAAGCATTTACAATAGTGTTTCCCCTGTTGTACAGAGGGTCGCTATGAGTCGGATACCGACTGGACGGCACCTAACAACAACAAAAGGATATGTAGCCTGTAGCCATACCACTGTGGCATCTGATCCCATCAGATCTCAGAAGCTAAGCAAGGTTAGCCTGGTTAGTACTTGGATGGGAGATTATCTGGGAACACCAGGTGCTATAGGCTTGGGAGGAGGACCCCACAGCCCACTCCCCCCCCCAAAAAAAAAACCATCAACCATTGAAAACCCTACGAATAAGAGAATCACTAATAATACTGTTTAGCCTGTTGTACACAGGGACGTTGCGAGTTGGACACTAACTCCACAGCACCTAACAACTACAACAGGTTATATGGACATGGTCAAAAAAAAATTAAATGTTATTGACACCAGCAAGATCTATTCAGCTACAGTTAGAAGGAAGCCTTGGGAAATGCAGATGTAGTATTCTCTCTTAATCCATGGTTTCATCTTCTGTATTGTCAGTTACTCATGGTCAAATGTGGTCTAAAATATTACACAGAACATTCCAGAAATAAACATTTTATGATTTTTAAGTTGGATGTCCTTGTGAGTAGTGTTATGTATCCCTAAAGTTTTATGTATCAGAGGCTAGGTCCCCAGAGAGCCAGTATTAAGAAGCAGTGGGAATTTTAAGGAGTGAGGACCAGTGGGAGGGGCTTAGTTCACTGGGCGTTTGTGGGATCCAATTGCTCTCTAGTTTCCTGTATTGACATGTGATCCTCCCACATCTGCTCTGTCAGTTGCTCTGTAATGCTTACTGGAGCCAGCACTGTGCTTTTTGTACTTCCAGGCTCAGAAACTATAAACTAAATAAACCTCTATTTTCTTCAAAGTAGCATGCCTTGGGTATTTCATTACAGCAGTGAAAATGAGAAGAATACAAGTATTATCTACAGTAAATACAAGTAAAATCTCCAGTTGCCCCTCTCCCTACTGCCTAACATATGACTCATTTCTCTGTCTATGGTATCCATGTTATATATGCTACCTGCCCATTTATCACTTAGTAGAAATCTTTGTTGTCACATCAATTGTTGAAATATTAGAATGCTTGTTTTTAAGTAACCAATATAATACATAATAATCTCCCAAAGTTTCAAGAATAGTGATGTTGGCAATTCAGATATACCAAAGACAAGCTTTGTAGTGCTTCCCTTTAATGAAATGGTGAATGCTCTTTGCATAATAAAGAAAGAAGAAAAGTGGATATAATATCATGGGTATTTTGAGAGAAAGTCAGAGAAAAAAATACATACTCACATAATTTGTATGTTGTTGTCGTTGTTGTTAGGTGCTGTTAAGTCAGATCCAACTCATAGCAACATGATGCACAACAGAATGAAACATTACCCAACACAATGACACACAGTATTTTTATGTTTGACCCTATTGTTGAAGCCACTATATTTCTTCTCATTTTGAGCTGTGTCACATCAGCAAATGCAGTTCCCAGGGCCTTTTCTCTATTGCCACCATTTGTTGTTGTTGTTTTTCCTGCAGTACTGGGGGTTGAACCCAGGGCCTTGTGCTTGCATCTTTTGCAAGTGCTGGACCACTGAGCTGCACCCTCTGCACCCCCCTTTTTTTCTTAACTTTTTGAGACGGGATCTCTCTAAATTATGCAGACTGCCTCTGGTCTAAAGCTTGTGATCCTTTGCTTCTGCCTCCTGAGTCACTGGGATTACAGGCGTGCACCACCACACCTAGCTCTACAATACTCCCATCATTAAAGTCAATTCTACTTTGAAGAGGCATTTCTGAATGCCTTCTACTCTGGGGGGCTCATTTTCTGGCACTATATTTGACAGTGTTTCACTGCTGTTCATTGGGTTTTCAATGGCTATTTGGGGAATGTGCTACTCGGTCCTTCTCCCTAGTCTGTCTTAGTCTAGAAGCCCAGTTGAAACCTTTCCCCCATGGACAGCCTTGCTGGTATCTGAAATGCCAGTGGCATGGCTTTCAGCATCACAGCAACACACAAACCACTCCCACAGCATGAGAAGCTGACAGACATGGGAGAACCACATCCTTAGCAGGTTGAAATTTCGGGCTAGTCCAATCTCTGGGGAGGATATGGAATTCTATAGACTGAGTTCAGTCACATACTCATTTATTTAATCAATCATGCCCATATAGTGAAAGCCCAATAAAAACTCTAACAAAGCGTGGGCTAGGATTTAGCTCAGCTGGTAGAGTGCCGCTCTGTAGTCTCTGAGGTCCCGAGTTTGATTCCCAGTACCACAAAAATGGGAGAAGGACGTGGCAACCCACTCCCAAGGCAATTCCCGGAACAATCAGGCATTGAAAACCTTATAAGGGTCGCTATCAGTCAGACACGACTCGATGGCACCTAACAACAACAAAAACAACAAAGACTAGTGGACTTCCTGGGTGATGAGCACACACTGATGTACTTGGAGAGTGATTTGCTCTCACTCCATGAGGGCATGGCATCTCCACTTCCAGAACCTCCCTGGATCTTGTCATAGGCATCTCTTCTATATGGCTATTTCCAGATGATTCACACTTTATAATAACAATGCAGTTATAAATAGGGCCCTTTCAATGAGTTCTAGTGGGAAGTCCTATATCTCTCGCTGGCCAGGTAGAAATGCAAATGCCTGGAGAATAGCTGAAAGTTTACTGCTGTCATCTCAGTTGGGAAATTCTTGTGATGGAGTTGTCCTTTACCTCTGGAACCTGAGTCTATACTAACTCCAAGTGTTTGGTGGTGTCAGAACAATAAACACAAAATGTTTTTTTGTTTATTTATTTGTTTGTTTGTTTGTTTTTTGAAGTACTAGGAGTTGAACCCAGGGCCTCCTGCCTGCATGAACTGAGCTGCACTCTCAGCCCACTTTTTTACTTTTTGAGGCAGGATATCACTAAATTGTGCAGACTGCCTCTGGTCTGGAACTTGCGATCCTCCTGCCTCCAATTCTCCAGTCGCTGGGATTATAGGCGTGTGCCACCGCACCCGGCCAAAATGATTTTTTTAATAACTGAAAAATATTGTATATTGCTATAATTGTATATCATTTTAGTTATTATTGTTGATCTTTTACTATGCCTAATTTACAAATTTAGGTTCACTATACATACACAGGGGCTGGGATTTAGCTCAGTGGGTAGAGCACTGAGCTGCAGTCTCTGAGGTCCCAAGTTCAATTCCCAGCACCGCAAAAATGGGAGCAGGACCTGGCAATCCACTCCCAAGGCAATCCCGAAACAGCCATTGAAAACCCTGTGAGGGTCGCTATGAGTCAGATACTGACTCGATAGCACCTAACAACAACAATACATACACATGTATAAAAAAAAACTTATTAAATATAGAACTGGGTAGTATCTGTGGCCTCAGGCATTCTTTATGGCTCTTGGACTGTATACCCCGAGAGAGGGAGGGGACTAATGTGTAAGAAGAAAATGCATACACTTCCAATCTCACCTCAGATTTCAATAGGCTTGGTCTTCATGCTGGTCATAAGGGGCTGTGATAAAAACTAAGGAGAGACCTCCACAGCATGCAATGCACAAAAGCCAGGGAAATATACTAAATGCCTTAACAAACTGGAAAGAGAATAAATGTATTTGCCCATAAGGAATTCATGAGAACCCATGATAGCCACATGAATGAAGCAGCATATAATCTGGTGAAATATCCTACCAAATAATTTTAAATTTCTGCATGACAAGATCATAAATGCGGGATCTTCTCTGAGAAGCCTGAGTCCATGTCTTGGTCATGTACTATGATTCCTTTCTTGTATCTCTCTCCCTCTCTCTCTCTCTCTCTCTCTCTCTCTCTCTCTCCCAAACTTCTCTATGAAGGATAAAGTCCCTGATCTTTATCTAATAAACTTCTAACTGCTTCACTCTAAAAAAATAGATGAACATTGGAAAATTTATAAATTTATTTAATAAATTTTTCAAGTAGACTACACAAAGTAAATTAAAATGGAAACATCTTACAAGTTACCATTTATTTAAAAAGATGA
>VMDO01026089.1:0-27241 GCA_007922755.1 Pedetes capensis | reverse complement strand
CATATGTGCAAAGAGACGATGGAAAAGCTCTGTACAAAATGTCAAAACAAGACCAGGTGCTGACTGTGGATCAGACCATCAACTTCTCATACGCAAGTTCAAACTGAAGCTGAAGAAAATTAGAACAAGTATACGAGAGCCACGGTATGACCTTGAGTATATCCCACCTGAGTTCAGAGACCACCTCAAAAATAGGTTTAATGCATTAGACACAAATGATAGGAGACCAGAAAAGTTATGGCATGACATAAAAGATATCATTCAAGAAGGAAGCAAAAAGTTCTTAAAAAGACAAGAAAAAAAGAAAAGACCAAATTACATGTCAAAAGAGACACTGGACCTTGCCCTCGAACTTCGAGCAGCTAAAGCAAAAGGAAGACATGAGGAAGTTAAGGAACTAAACAGAAGATTTCAGAAGGCAGCTCGAGAAGACAAAAACAAATATTATAATAACATATGCAAGGAGCTGGAGGCAGAAAACCAAAAGGGAAGAAAACGCTCTGTGTTTCTCAAGCTTAAGGAAGTGAAGAAAAAATTCAAGCCTTGAGTGGCAGTAGTAAAAGATTCTACAGGTAAAATATTAAATGATGCAGGAAACATCAAAAGAAGATGGGAAGAATACACAGAGTCCTTATACAAGAAAGAATTGGTAGATGACCAACCATTCCAAGAGGTTGCCTATGAAGAGGAACCAATGGTGTTGAAGGACGAAGTGGAAGCTGCCTTGAAAGAACTGGTGAAACACAAGGCTCCAGGAATTGATGGGATACCAATAGAGATGTTTCAACAAACAGATGCAGCACTGGAGGTGTTAACATGTTTATGCCAACAGATCTGGAAAACAGCTACTAGGCCAACTGACTGGAAGAGATCCATATTTGTGCCTATTCCCAAAAAGGGGGATCCAACTGAATGTGCAAACCATCGGACAATATCATTAATATTGCACACCAGCAAAATTCTACTAAAGATCATTCAGAAGCGACTGCAGCAGTATATAGACAGGGAATTACCGGAAAATCAAGCGGGATTCAGAAGAGGGCAGGGAACTAGGGACATCATTGCTGATGTCAGGTGGATATTAGCTGAAAGTAGAGAATATCAAAAAGATGTCTATCTATGTTTTATTGACTACGCAAAAGCATTTGATTGTGTGGATCATAACAAATTATGGATAACACTTTGGAAAATGGGAATACCAGAACACCTAATTGTGCTCATGAGAAATCTGTACATGAACCAGAAGGCAGTTGTTTGAATAGAACAAGGAAACACTGAGTGGTTTAAAGTTGAGAAAGGTGTGCGTCAGGGCTGTATACTTTCACCCTATCTCTTCAATTTATACTCTGAGCAAATAATCCGAGAAGCTGGACTTTATGAGGAAGAACGCGGCATCAAGATTGGAAGAAGACTCATTAACAACCTGTGTTATGCAGATGACACCACTCTGCTTGCTGAAAGTGAAGAGGATTTAAAACATTTACTGATGAAGATCAAAGATCATAGTCTTCAATATGGGTTATGACTAAACATCAACAAAACAAAAATCCTTATGACTGGGTCAGCACGCAACTTCACAATAAATGGAGAAAAGATTGAGGTTTTCCAAGATTTTGCTTTGCTTGGCTCTATAATCAACACCTGTGGAAGCAGCAGTCAAGAAATCAAAAGACGCATTGCTCTAGGAAAAGCTGTGGCAAAAGACCTCTTTAGAGTATTGAAAAGCAAAGATGTCACATTGAAGACGAAGGTGCGTCTGACTCATGCCATCGTATTTTCAGTCGCATCATATGGTTGTGAAAGCTGGACATTGAACAAGGGGGACAGAAAAAGAATTGATTCTCTTGAATTGTGGTACTGGAGACGTCTATTGAATATACCATGGACTGCCAAAAGAACCAACAAATCTGTCCTAGAAGAAGTGCAACCAGAGTGCTCCTTAGAAGCAAGAATGGCCAGACTGCGTCTTATGTATTTCGGACATGTAGTCAGGAGAGAACAATCCCTGGAGAAGGACATCATGTTTGGGAGAGTGGCAGGTCAACGCAAAAGAGGAAAACCCTCCACCAGATGGATTGACACAGTGTCTGCAACAATGGGCTTAAACATAAATAAGATCATTTGCCTGGCGCAGAATTGGCAAGTGTTTCGATCTGCTGTACATAGGGTCGCTATGAGTCGGACTTGACTTGATGGCACCTAACAACAACAACATTGAGGTTTCTGATCTACAGCTCTACCACCCTGACATCTAGTCTCACCAGATCTTATAAGCTAAGCAGGATCAAGTCTGGTTAGCACTTGGTTGGGCGACCACCTGGGAATACCGAGTGCTGTAGGCTATGGAGAAGGACCTGGCAGCCCACTCCAATGGCTTATTGAAAATCTTATGAATGAAATGTTATCTGCAGCAAAATGGATAGAACTGTAGAACATCATCTTAAGCGAACGAACACAGCCCCAAAAGAGAAATACTATATGTTCTCAATCATTTGTGGGAGTTGAATCAGACTTAAAGGAAGAAAAAATTCTCTACATAAATTGATATATGACAAATGCACAATAAAACTTAGCAAAGAAGGGACAATATAAAGAGTAGAAAGAAGGAGGGAACTAGCGGAGGGAAGTGAAGATTGTGGAAGGTGGGATGGGGAGGAGGGTTAATGTGGAGGGATGAAGGAAGACAGGATGATCTCAATGTAAACAGTGCAAATTCATGAGTACACTGGAAAAATAGGGAAATATAACCCAAATATGCATTTGAGTTTTACTACATATTAGCCATAAGGCTCCATACACTTTGTGGGTTGACGAAAGTATTGTCAGAAGTGATGTAAAGGATGCATAATGGAAAAAGCCAATGCTGTATTACTCTGTATCCCATCATCATTTACTAAGAAAGGAAGATTAAAAAAAAAGAAAAGAAAACCCTATGAATAGCAGAAAAGCAGTGACAATAGTGCTGGGTATTGCACAGTGTAGAGTAGTATTGCATCTGTTGTATGTAGAGTTGCTATGAGTTGGACCTGATTTGACGGCACCCAACAACACTGAAGTTTTTTTCAATTCCTAGAAGTTTGACTTGATACCTCTTCAAGTTTTCCAGTAATTTCATAGTCTTTTGTTTCTTCATAATACTTTATATTTTATACACACACTAATTTTAAAAATGTATAATACATACTTATATTCTGTATTTGATAATTCAAAGTCTTTATATATAATTTCTCTCAATTCTCTCTCATGCTAGCTTGCTTTTTTCTGTTCTGGAGTGAGTTCAAGTTCCTTGGAACTTTATTGGTGGTGACTATTCAAAAGTAGGGTTTTTTAATGGTCTTCCTTCATAGAAGACTTAAGTTTGCTTCTGCCAGGTTTCTAGAAGCACTACCCAAAAAGAACAGCCTGAAATCCAATTTTTGAGTTGGGATTTTCGGGCTAAAACTATGATATAAATTCTAGTTTCAAACTCATGTGATGATAGACTTGTGGTCAGGAAGTTCTCATTTAAACCTTGGCTATTTATAATTAACTATGGTTTGTTCTAAATGCTGATTTTCTCCAACGGTCTGGAATAAAGTGTTTCTTTCCTAACTGACAATTTGGCAAATGTGGGAGATTTTAAAATGATCAATAACTTACAATGCCTTCACAATCAGATAAACAGTACATATTAATGTCTTAAATGCTGTGTGTGAAAACATGAATGTATTCTTTTGTGCAGCAGATCATTCATTTGTGCTTACTTAATTTATGTGCAAAATGAATTTATTATAATGTTAATCTGAACTGGTTTTATGCCTTCAATTCATGCTGGTTCCATTTTTGAGGTACCTTTTTTATCCTTCCATACTAAAGCAGTTTTGGATTTTTAAGCTTTCAAGAAGGCTGAGCCCACAAAGATAAAATTGAGGGCAGTTTAATCAATTTCTCAAGATGAAGATGTTAAATATTCATCTCAATAAACTCTATGGAAAAGCTCTTGACAAGAATGTTTTTCTTGTGATAATCTGGGCACAGGAAATGAGTGAAAAATAATAGCTAGATTTACACAGAATTAAACATGACATGGAACAGCTTGAAAGCTTGGAAGAAATAATTTAAGAGGAAAAAGAAGTCCCTTAAATTCCAAAAAGAATTCTACAAAAAAAGTGAAGAATAAAAGTAGAAGATTACCCAATAAAACTTATCAGAATATTTCCTTAAATTGATTCCTTGAGCCAATATTTCTAATTTTACCTTTACAATTGTTCCACTGATACCAACGAAAAGGGAAAAAGTAAAGCAAAGGAGAAGAGCTGCTTTACACCAATGGAGGTGATGTCTTATTATGACCTTATGTTGACTTCCATGATTATTTCAAGCAATAAAAGGTAGCTTCTCTCCAGAAGCTCACAAAAACTTGTAGACATTTACAATACGAGTAACTTATCTTTGATAGCCTTCCAAAGCTTGAGTAAGATAAGCAAAGTCATGTGGAATAAATAAGCAAGGTCCTGTAATACAGCCTTGAAGAAAGGAACTACAGGAAAGTTGCAAATTTAACTCACTTCAACTAGAATATATAATTGTACTCTGTACTATAGAAACACAAGTGACTAAAGTTTAGGCTCACAAACACCTTAGATTTTCCAGGCACTATGGATATATAATCCCAGCTCTTAAGAAGTTGTTAGTGCAAAGCAGGTACTCATAATCTTCAAGAAATCCAGATCTAGTACACACTCAAGAAATTCATCATGAAGGAGAAAGCATTTAATTGAGTCCTCAATGACATAAAGCAAGATAAGCTAAAAGAATTTGGGGATGGAAAGGAGATCCATGGGTTAGGTACTTCTAGGGATCAAGGAAGGTTTCGTGGACAGAGCAAAATTTAACCCGGCCTCATGAATGTAAAAAACATGTAAGTCTAAAAAAGGCAGGCAAGGCATTCAGGAAAGGAGGTAGCCGGGCTGGGCCACCATGAGTCAGCTCCGGGGATAGCAAGGGGGATACATTCACGAAAGGGTAGGAAGAAGACAGGTCTGGCCAAAGCAGAGGCTTTGTACTGTACAAATTTAAAAGCAGAAGGCAAGATTCAAGAGGTAAGGTAGGTACCAATTATACAGGACCTTGAATTCCAGCATGAGGAGTGCCTTCCTGGTCTACAGGCAGTGGGTTTTATGGAATTTTAAATGGGGAAGTAATACAACAAAGGGAGTGATGCAAGAAGATTAATTTGTTAGAAATATGTACACAACTGGGTACAGTAGTACATAACTATAATTCCAGCGACTCTAGAGGCAGAGGCAGGAGGATTGTGAGTTTGAGGACAGAGGCAGCCTGATTGAAAATAAAAAAAGTTAAAAAATGGGCTAGGGATGCAGCCCAATGGTAGGGCACTTGCAAAGTATATTCAAGGCCATACATCCAATGCCCAAGTTCCACAAAATAAATAAATAAATAAACAAACAAATAAATAAATAAATAAAAATATAAATAAATAAAACCAACTAAAATCCTATTAAGAAATTTCACTCAAGACTGGGCACCATGATGCACATCTGTAATCCCAGTGACTCAGGAAGCTGAGGCAGGAAGATGAAGACTTTGAGGCCATGGGCATCCTGTACAACTTACTGAGACCCTGCCTCAAAATGAAAAAGGAGTTAGGTGTGTGGCCCAGTGGTAGTGTGCTTTCCTAGGATGCACAAGGCCCTGGTTTCAGTCTCAAGCACTACCCAAAAAGCCTTGTGTGGTGGCACACACCTGTAATCCCAGCACCTGGGAGTCTGAGGCAGGAGGAGCATGAGTTCAAGGCCAGCCTGGACTACATAGCAAGACCCTGTTCCAAAACAATAACAAAAAAAGAAAAAAAAAAAAGAAAAACAGAAAAGAAAAGGAAAGGAAAAGGAAAAGAAAAGGAAAAAAGAAAAGGAAAGGAAAAAAAAAAAAAAGAAAAAGAAAAAGAAAATTCTACTCAGGGCCAAGCATGGTGGTTTGTGCCTGGAGCTCTAACACTTGGGAGGCAGAGGCAGCAAGATCACTTAAGCCTAGGAATTCAAAATCAGCCTGGGTAACACAGCAAGCCCCTATCCAAAACAAAACAAAACAAAAAAACAACAATGACGACAAAAAAAAAAAGCCACTGAATGAAATATAATTTTGAGGCTTAATGTCTGCATGAAAATATGTTACAAGTATACCTCAGGTTTGGATAGGGAAAAAAATAAGCTCAAAGAAAAACAGATTCTCCAATATTAAGAATTATTTCTTTTCAGGGATTTACAAAACAACCATCATGAACTGGAGAGCCAGTGTTTCTAATCCCAATATTTATATTAGATCCAGAAGTGTTAAAAAAAAAAGTGTGTGTGGGGGGAGTTAAAGGATGTCTCTTCCTGACATATTGATATCATTTCCTGAAACAGCCTGAAAGCTTCATATGTATCACTGCTATCAGTAAGTCATGAGAATACACACATGCACTTACTCTGTTTTTTTTTTTTTCCTTCTCTTCCTTCCTTCTTTCTTTCTTTTTTTGGAAACAGGGTCTTCCTATGTGGCCCATGCTGGGCTTGAACTTACCATCCTCCTGCATCAGTCTCCCAAGTACTAGGATTACAGGTGGACTACCACAGCCAGCTTCATTCTACAGATACTTATTTAAGGTCTACTATTTGCCAGTTTCATTCTATACCTGGAGATACAACAGGAAACAAAATAAAGCTGTTGTCTTCAAAGGACTTATAACAAATGGATGCGACAATGAATAAAACAATGACATATACTATATGCACCATGAAGAAACTGAAGCAAGAGGACACAGTGACTGAGGGTGCTACTGTAGATAAGAGAATTACAGAAAGTCTCTCTGAGAAGCTAACATTTAAGGAGATCTGAATAATGTAAAGGAATAAGCCATTCAGGCATCAGGATGAGGAGCATTTCAGGCAAATGAAATAGCAGGTACAAAAGTCCTAGATGGGAACAAGACCAGTAAAACAAAAGCGTAAAGAGAGTGACAGGAAAATAGTGGGAAATGAAGTCAGAGAGGTTGCCAGGAACCAGCTCTTATGGGGCCTTATAGAACCTTTCAGGCTTTGGCATAGAAGTGTAACGGAAAGTCACTGAAGGGGTAAGAACAATGAATACATTAAATAAAAAGATGAACTGGGTTATTTTCTAGGATAGATATATTATAATGCTAAACTAGTTTACTAGATCCTAACAGTTCTGAATTTTCTTTTCATATATCTAACGCTCTTTTAAAGACAGCCTATTTACCAGGTGGGCTCAGTAGGTAGAGCACTGCTCTGCACTTTCTGAGGACCCAGGTTCAACCCCTAGCACCACAAAAATGAGAGAAAGATGTGATAATCCACTCCCAAAACAAGCCCCCCAAAACAATAAGCCATTGAAAATACTATGGGGGTCCATATGTGTCGGACTCAATAGCACCTAACAACTTACAGGGTACAGTGGCACACACCCCTAATCCCAGTGACTAGGGAAGCAGAGGCAGGAGGATCGTGGTTTTGTTGCCAGAGACAGCCTGAGTAACTTTATGAGACTTTGTCTCAAGATAAAAAAAAATTTAGGGCTAGTGGTGCAGCTCAGTGGTAGAGTGACTGCAAAGTATGCTTAAGGTCCTGGGTTCCCCCTTAGCACTGACAAAAAAAAAAAAAAAAAAAAAAAAGAAAGAAAAAAGAAAAAGAAAAGA
Source organism: Pedetes capensis (assembly GCA_007922755.1). NCBI lineage: Eukaryota > Metazoa > Chordata > Mammalia > Rodentia > Pedetidae > Pedetes > Pedetes capensis. The sequence goes on along the minus strand of VMDO01026089.1, from coordinate 19,542 downwards.
AAAAGAAAAAGAAAAAAAGAAACATTTATAAATTCACACAAAAAGGGACATCTGAAAAAAAACTCAAAAGAATTTTTCATGAATGCTATTATATTTAAAGCAGGATATAAAAGTGGATTGAATCACAGGGAATATATCCAGGGTTGTGGTCATTGCTAAGGGTTGGTTAAACACGTGGCTAGACAGGATTAGCTACTCAAATGCAAACATAGAGGGTAATAAAACAAAACAAAGAACAAGTAAGCACACAAAAGCCAAGGGAGAAAAAAGGTGAGTAATGAGGAGGAAGAAGAGAGGAAGAAAACTGATCAACAGATTTAGTAGAATCCCTGTCAAAATCCTAGCTGGTTTTGTTAAAATTTACAGGCATATCCTAAAATTTATATGGAAGTGCAGAGATCTAGAACAACCAAAATGATTTTGAAAAAGAAGAAAACTTACACTACTCAATTTCCAAACTTTCCCTTAAGTCATAGCAGTTAAGATGATGTGGTGGGGGCATGAAGAAAGACACATACAAAGTCAGAGGAAGACAACTCAGAGTCCAGAAGTAAAATCACACATTTATAGCTAGCTAACTTTGACAAAGGTGCCAGGGCAATTCAATGGGAAAAGTCTTTTAATAAGCAGGGTTGGGACAACTGGATACTCCTATACTAAAAAAAGAACCTAGACCCTTCTGTCAAATAGTACACAAAATTTATTTCAAAATTAACACAAAAATGGACTCTAGGCTGAAGCATAAGGGTTAAAACAATAAAACATCTATGAGAAAACTTATTTTGACTTTGGGTTAGGCAAAGATTTCCTAACATAAAAAAAAAAGATTAATTAAGTAATAAAGGACAGGCTGGGATTTAGCTCAGTTGGTAGAGTACCACTCTGCAGTCTCTGAGGTCCTGAGTTCGATTTCCAGCACTGCAAAAATGGGAGAAGGACGTGGCAATTCACTCCCAAGGCAATCCCCAAACAGTCAGCCATTAAAAACCCTGTGAGGGTCACTATGAGTTGGACCCCGACTCAGCGGCACCAAACAACAACAACAACTTTGACAAAGGTGCCAGGGCAATTCAGTGGGAAAAGAACAGTCTTTTAATAAGCAGGGCTGGGACAACTTGACACTCCTATACTAAAAAAAGAATTTAGATCCTTCTGTCAAATAGTACACAAAATTTATTTCAAAATTAACACAAAAATGGACTGTAGGCTGGAGCATAAGGGTTAAAACAATACAACATCTATGAGAAAACTTATTTTGACTTTGGATTAGACAAAGATTTCCTAACACCAAAAAATAATTTAATTAAGTACTAAAGGACAAAATTGATAAATTGAATGTTCTCAAAATTAACAACTTTTAGGGCTGGGGATATATAGCCTGTGTGGTAGCACTTGCCTAGCATGCAAGAGGTCCTATATTCAATCCCCCATACCAAAGGCAAACAAACAAATGGAAAAACATCTTTAACTCTTCAAAAGATCATTAAGAAAAGGACTGGGATGTGTTACTTGCAAATCAAGTATTTGAGAAAAGGAAAAAAAACTTCATGTCCAGAATATTCACGCAGCAACATGCACAAACCTCAAAAACATTATGCAAATGAAAGGAATCAGAAAAAATATTATATATTATATGATTCTGTTTATATGAATTGTCTAGAAAAAGTTAAACTATAGGAACAGGGAGTACAGCTGTCCCTCCTTATCCATGGTTTCACTCTTAATATTTCAGTTATCTATAGTCCCAAAATATTAAATGGAAAATTCTAGAAATAAAAAAATTCATAAGTTTTAATTAACTTTTATTACAGCATTTTGTTATAATTTCTCCATTTTATTGTTATTGTCATTAATCTCTTGCTGTGCTGAAATTATAAATTAAACTTTAGTTGGTATGTACATAGAGGAAAAAATAGTACATACAAGCTTCAGTACTATCCAATTTTAGGCATCCACTGGGGTCTTAGAATATGTCCTGTCTGGATAAGGGAAAACATAAGGATAGTATGTTTACCCTAAATAAGGGTAGTTATCCCAGGGCTGGAGATGGGAGCTGGGATTCACTATAAATGGGTAGGAAGTAGCTTCTATGGATGATGGAAATACACTAAAACTGGACGGCAGTAATGGTTACAAAATTGTATAAATTTAGCAAAATTTATTTGTCACACTGGGTGAATTTTATGGTACATAAATTAGACCCCAATAAAACTGTCAAAAAAAGAAATCAAAACCACAATGAGATTTTACTCCACACCTATTATAATGGCTACCATAAAAACAAAACACAACAGAAAATAAGTGCTGGTATAGTTGTGGAAAAAAATGGAATCTCTGCACTGTTGGTAGAACTGTAAAATGATGTAGTCTATGGAAGTCCATCAGAAAATTAAAAATAGAACTACTGTATAATCTAGCAATCTTACTTCTCAGCATATCCAAAAGAATTAAGAGCAAAGACTTAAAGAGATAATTGCACATCCATGTTCATAGCAGCCCTATTCACAATAGTCAAGAGACAGAAGCAACCCAAGTGCCCACTGACACTTGGGCAAATGAGTGGATAAGTAAAATGTATATACATACCATAGAATGTTACTCTGCCTCAGAAATGAAGGAAATACTGTCAGAGGCTACAATATGAATGAATCTTGAGGTCACCCTCCTAAGTGAAATAAGCCAGTCTCAAAAGACAAATACTCTATGATTCCACTTAGATGAGGTATCTAAAGTAGTCAAATTCATAGAAACAGAGTGGTGGTTATGGGCTAGGTGGGGAGAAGGAAAGGGCATTGTTATTTAACAGGGATAGAGGTTTAGACTTGCAAAATAAAAAAGTTCTTGAAATGTGTTGGTCAGCAACGTGAATATACTTCACACTCCTGAACTGATCACTTTAAAATGGTAAAGATATCAAAGTTTATGTTATGTATCTTTTAATACAATAAAAAAAAGGGAAAAAAGAAAACCAAGGGATGATGATTTGGGGCCATGTGAGATTCAGAGTTTAAAAGCAGAGTGTTTCATGATAGCATGTGGAACACAGGGTGAGAAAATCCCAAGGGCAGGATCTCACCGGAGAGGAGACACAGCTGCTTATAAATAATTAGTCTTGTAGGATTAAGCCTTGGCGGGTCTGAGTTTTGTTGTATTAAATAATGGTGTCTCCTTAGTGTATCCTAACCAATTATCACATTTGCTGTTTCTGTGACCATTCCTTTCTGTTATACACACACAGAAGTACCACACATATATACTCATGTGTGGATTCATGAGTATATGCAAGTTCCCTGCACCCCAACACACATACTCATTCTCTTTGTCTCTCTCTCTCTCTCTCTCTTCAGAAAAATCTTATTCTATTTCTAGGATTATCTTAGATGATACATGACCCTCTTTTCTTTCTGTGTTTGTTTGTTTGTTCGTTTCTTTCTTTCTTTCTTTCTTTGTGGTACTTGGAGTTTGAACTCAGGGCCTCGCACATACTTTGCAAGTACTCTACCACTGGGCTGCTCCACCAGCCCATTTCTTATTTTTTGTTTTGAGTCAGGGTCTCACTAAGTTACATAGGCTGTCTCCGGTGTTGAATTTGTGATCCTCCTGACTCCGTCTCCCAAGTAACTGGGTTTACAGACATCCACCACTGTGCCCAGCTTTCTATCTTTCTTTTCTAGAGAGGAACCCTTTCAGGACTAGCAAGCAACCCTCAGCTCAGAAGAGAATGATTTTGGGACCTTCAATGTGAAATGGAGCGAAACCAACAATATGGCAGGACCTACTGAAGGTCAGGGCTCTAAGAGAGCCCTGTATTCCTCAAATGCTAGTTAGTTCTTCAAAATCCTCCCAGCAACATGAAGACAGAAGTAGCACTAGATGAGCTATCATCTAAGAGCCACAACAGCTTTCACACTCTAGGCTATATGAACAGGAGAATCAAAAGCAACTTTTCTTTTCCCAAAATATCAAATTATATAGGCATGAATTTTTAGATGCCTGATGGGCCACTGGTGAGCAGATTATGTCACTGAGGGTACCTTTTGAAAAACTACTACAGCAAAATATAAGACAGAGTTAACAGCAGATGAGCTATGATCTAAGAATCAAAGTACAATATTTACCTGTCAGAATCAGTTCAAAATTATAGTCTTCCAAACAAGTTCAGTCTCAGGAGACTAAGACACCCAGAAGGAAGCTGATATTCCTCTTCTCAAATGACTAAAATATCAGATTTATCTACTGGACTAAGGAAAGGATCCTTTTGTCAGTATCCTGTCAGAGATGCTATCCCTGCACTAGACACAGAGCCCTACTCACACAACACACTTAATAAATACTTATGGAAGACTGGTCAGTGTTACCAATTCCATAACATCCATACATAACATGTACTCCACTTGGGAATACAATAAAACCAGTTGAAAAAATAAATTTAACTTTTAAAAAAAGTTACAAACACATCCTTGATTACTGTGGTACTATTCACAATAGCCAAGTTACAGAATTAGCCTAGGTGTCCATCAACAAATGAATGAATAATGTGGTGTATATACATAGTAGGATTTTATTCACCTATAAAGAAGAACAAAATTATGTCATTTGCAGGAAAACAGATGGAACTGGAAATTATGTTAAGTGAAATAAGCCTGACTCAGAAAGACAAACATCTCATGCTTTCTTTCATATATAGAATTAAGATTAAAAACAAAACAAAACAAAACAAAAACCAACAACAAACAAACAGCAACAACAACAAAAAAACCCCAAGGACACGAAAGTAGAAGAGAGACTATTTGGGGAGAGAAAGAAGACCAGAAAGAGCAGGGAGGGGAGACAAGAGTAAAGATGATATGATATACATGTATGAAAAAGTCATAATGAAATCCATTATTTTGTAAAGTGAGCATACATTCATTTTTTAAAAAGTTGCAGCTGAGCACAGTGGTGCATGCCTATAATCTCAGAGACTTGGGAGGCTGCGGCAGGAAGACTGGAATTTCAAGGCCAGAGGCAGCCTGTATAACTGAGACCCTGTCTCAAAATAAAAAAGTAAAAAATGGGCTAGGGGTACAGCTCAGTGGTAGAACACGTGCATAAATCATGCGTGAGGCCCTGGGTTCAACTCCTCAGTACTGCTTCTCCCCCCTAAAAAAGTTGCAAACAACAAGGCATTTGGTTTGGTACTGGATAATTTGCCAGAAGCACTCTTGTCACAAAAGCCATTTCCAACTCCAGCCTCATCTAGTATTTTAAAACAAATGTCACCAAAATTGTGCTTTAATAACTAAACAACACACACAAAAAAATCAGACATGTTGTTTCACAGGGTTACCAATGGTTTTGTTGTTGTTAGGTGCCATTGAGTTAGTGTCCTACTCATAGCAACCCTACATACAACAGGTGAAACAGTATTGTCAGTGCTTCTCTGCTATTCATAGGGTTTTCAATGGCTAATTGATTTGGGGAATGGGTTGCTGGGTCCATCTCTCAAGCTTACAGCACCTGGTATTCCCAGGCAGTCTCCCATCCAAGTACTAACCAGGCTTGACCCTGCTTAGCTTCCAAGATCTGATGCCACAGTGGTATGGCTACAGGCATATTGTCTTAACTATACTCTTATAATTATAGTATAATTTAAACAACAGTATTTTAAAACTATCTGTCAGGAGGGACCAATCCCTGGTGAAGGACATCATGTTTGGGAAGAGTGGCAGGTCAACAAAAAAAGGAAGACCCTCAACTAGATGGTTTGACAGTGACTGAAACAATGGGCTTAGACATAAAAAAGATCTTGTGCAGGGCACAGCGTTGGCAAGTGTTTCATTCTGTTGCACCAAGTCAGACCCGACTTGATGGCACCTAATAACAATGATGGAAGACAAGGTTAATTCTGTTTTGATGCAAAGTGCAGAGAAAGTTAGTTGGCTTAGCTGTTCAAATCTGGTGTGTATTTATGTAAGCAAAGTCAGTGATAAACAATAAACCTTAGCTGAGTGTTGTAGCAGGAGTAACCAATTAACCTTCACCCTTGGGTAGAAAAAAAACCTGGACAATCAAACCAAAGATGATGAGCATTCAGGAAAAAAAAAAAGAATATTAAGAAGCACATTGTACTTAGGTGCCATCTAGTTGGATTCAACTCATAGTGATCCTACGAACAAGTAAAACCCTACCCAACACTGTGCCATGCCCAAAACACTATTGTCAGCGCTTCTCTGCCATTCATAGGGTTTTCAATGGCTGATTATTTTTTGGGAGTGGGTAGCTGGGTCCTTCTCCCAACCCTATAGCACCCAGTATTCCCAGGGGTCTCCCATCCAAGTACTAACCAGGCCTGACCTGCCTAGCTTCTAAGATCTGACAAGATAGGGATCAGGGGGCTAGGGCTAAAGCATAAAGCACTCTAAATTGCAGTTTTTATCTACTCTTCTGTAAAAGTAGAGATCAGCACACTTTTTCTGTAGTGGGCCAGATAGTAAATATATTAGACTTTCAGGATCTTGAGGTCTCCATTGCAGCAATTCAATTTTGGCACTGTAGCCTGAGAGCAGTCATAAACAGAGCATAAATGAGTAAATGTGGCTATGTGACATTTGACACAGTGACATTTGAATTTCATAAATTGTTTCACTTCACAAAATATCATTCTTTTAAAAAAATTTATCTGTAACCATTTAAAAATATAAAATTCATCCTAGACCATGGATCATACAAAAACAGGTGACAGGCTGGTGTTAGCTTGCTGGCTATGGTTTTCCAGCCCCTGTTAAAAAAACTATATGAATCCTAGGTATGTATAGAAAGACACAGTCCTGCTCTTTCTTGCTGGAATTTAAGAATACAAACACTAAGCCAACACCAGCAAGTTTTGCTTTCTCACAGAAACAAATAACCACAAACTGAAATATAATGGTGACTAACCTCTAATTAAAGAAATTAGGTTTAAGGACTATGTGGTTAGGTAATTAGATCCTAAGCAAGAGCAAATTGCTTGAATTAGAATAGCAGAAAGTCTATCAGAGACATTAAGAGCTAGAAGTTGTATAAAAATGTTTTGACCAAAAGAACTGATTTCTCTTAGAGGGTCAGAATAAAAGTTGCTAGAGTGCTAAGTGAACTGGTTTTCTTTTGAATATAAACCTCAGGATTTATTTGGAAACCTGTTTACTTAATACTCTCAACTACCCCCAAAAGTAACACAGGAATTATGTCTGCCATCTAGTGGAGGCCTTAGTAAACTATAGCGACATGACTGGTAAATTTTTCTTTAGGAGAAAACAAAAACAAAAACAAAATACAAAAACATAAAAAGAGACCAGTAGGTAAACGACTGTCTATAAAATCACACATGGTATCATTCATTCATTCAAAATATTTTAAGTGCCTACCAAGTATCAGGCACTATTTTAAGCACAGGGAATTCAGTGGTAAACAAGCCAAAGCCTCTGGGTTATTTGGTATGAAATAAAACTTAATTCTGAAGTGATGAGTGCCAATCGACAAATTCCATCTCTTCTAATTTCAAGTTGCATTGTCCAAGTTGTTACTCTGGCAGGTTTTCATAAAGCTTCTGGAGGAGACTTCTGTAAATGGAAAACATCTGATTTCAGAGTATTTGAGAAGACTGCAGGTTCCATATAGATGCCTACAGTTAAGACTGATGGAGATCAGGATGCTATTATTACTAGAATAAAAAATACCACATTTTCGTAAAAACAGAAGGTCATTTTCCCATACCTCAAAAAGCTGAAGACAAACAACAATTCAGAACATCTACGATTTTCCAAGGAGATGATATAATCTCCGTGTTTTTCAAAGACAGAGTGCTTTAGGATCTGAAAGTACCAACTTGTGCAAACATTTTCTGAAGAATCAGTCATTATTTGCACTAACTTATTTTGCAAGCTACATACAAAAAGAAATATTGGTGAAACTATCAGAAAACTCTACAAAGAGTGTTAACTTTCAAATAAAAGAGTTAATGAACTGAATTCTGGAAATTTACTGCAACTATATAAAACTGGCTTTCCCCAAATGTGACATGGTACCCTGGTATTATGCACAATTTTTGTGTTTTTATGTATTGATTTAAAAAATAATTTAATTAAAAAACACTACCTTCCTCACTCTTACTCAAACCTTTTTGTGTGCAGGCAGAGACTATGAGAATATTGCTCATACCTTGGGAAGTGGCTAGAAGGTCCTCACTAAGCATTTGCTGAACAAATGGACAGTGAAAAATCTCAGCAAGAGTTAAGAACTGTTACTCATATACTTATAGTTCACGTGTCCTCTACATACATTTTTTTTCTTTTTGTGGTATTTAGGGGTTGAACCCCGGGCCTCACACATGCTTTGCAAGCACTCTACCAGTGAGATGCACCCCCAGCCCATTTTTTATTTTATCTTGAGACAAGGTCTGGCTAAGTTATGCAGACTGCTTCTAGTATCAAACCTGCAATCCTCTTGCCTCTACCTCATGAGTTGTTGGGACATTTTTGAATGTTTAACATTAAATTATTAGTTTCTTGTTCACATAGCTAAAACCACTTATGTTCTAATGCATTTGTACCATAAGCTGATCAAATTAACTAGTGAACATTTTCAAAAGATAGAATCACAGACTACTGCCAGAATAATTATTAAGTTGACCTAGAATAGAAGTAACCTTCTTAAAACTGTCTAAGTAACTCTAGCCTGTAGCTGTAGCACTGTGGCGTCCAATCTCATCAGATCTCGGAAGCTAAGTAGGGTAGGGCCTGGTTAGTACTTGGATGAGTGACCGCCTGGGAACACGAGGTACTGTAGGCTTGAGGGAAGGACCCAGCAACCTACTCCCAAAAATCAATCCACCACTGAAAACTCTATGAATAGCAGAAAAGCATTGACAATAGTGTTTCGCCTGTTGTATGTAGGATCACTATGAGTCAGAAAATGACTCGATGGTACCTAACAACAACAACAACAACAACAACAACAACAACAACAACAACATGTAACTCTAGTCTGCAGCCATACCACTGTGGCATCCAATCCCATTAGATCTCAGAAGCTAAGCAGAGTTAGACCTGGTTAGTACTTGGATGGGAGACCACCTCGGAACACCTGGTGCTGTAGGTTTGGTGGGAGAAGGACCTGGCAACCTACTCCCAAAAAACAATCAGCCATTGAAAACCCTATGAATAGCAGAGAATCACTAACAATACGGTTTTGTTTGTTGTACTAGGGTTGCTATGAGTCAGAAACCGACTCAATGGCAACTAACAACATGAAGAAACTCTAATATCAGATGACATTGGGAACCACTCACATTCAGTGAATGTAAAAAAAAAAAATCTATAAGACATAGGAAATCAAAGCAGAAAAGGACTTTGGAAGTTATCTAGCAAATCCAAATAGGATTGTTTTAAAAGCTCATTAAAATATAAAAGGGAAGCTATCATTTGTTTTTGTTTTCATTTTTTTTTTTTTTGGCTGTCCAGATAACTATATTCTTGGATTGGGAATAATTCAGATTAACGAATACTTGACCAATAAGGTTTGAGTTCTAGGTAATCTCTAGCAGATCTGAAAACAATTGGAGAACATACAGCTGGAGCTGACCAGTCTCTGGCTCTCCTTAGAGGAACCTAGAAGACAGCATATATTTGAAATTTGGTGAGGGCACAAAAGAATAGCCAGGAGCTATCCAGAGGGTTGCTATGATGATCACCAGGCCTGGAGCTACAACAGTGGAGTCAGAAGAGAGAAACAGTCCTAGTGCTGACTCACTGTCATGGCGAGACTGCTGCCAAGCTGTTCCAGGAGACTCCAAAGGCCATGAAGGACTTAGTGTGAATGATAAACACTCATAAGGTGAATCGCTTAGATCTGAGGGCTACTTTGCTGTTACACTTTACATACTCTATCTTGATTACATGACATTAATATCCTAGGATCAGATCCTACCTTAAGGAAATTATCTGCAGGATAATTATAGGATTATGGGTTGTAGAGAAAAATGAACTAACCCCAAGGTCTATCAACAGGAAAGTGGATTATTGTAGTAGTTTTGCCAAGTGAGATAGAAGAAGAATTGATGCTTTTGAATTATGATGCTGGAGATGAATATTGAATATACCATGGACTATCAAAAGAACCAACAGATCTGTCCTAGAAGAAGTACAACCAGAGTGCTCTGTGGAAACAAGGATGGCTAGACTGCATTTTATGTATTTTGGACATGTAGTCAGAAGGAACCAATCCCTGGAGAAGGACATCATGTTTGGGAGAGTGGTGGGTCAATGAAAAAAAGGAAAACCTTTCACTATATGGATTGACACAGTGTCTGCAACAATGGGCTTTAACATAAATAAGATCATGTGCCTGGCACAGAATTGGGGAGTGTTTCATTCTACTGTACATAGTGTTGCTATGAGTTGGACCCAACTCAATGGCACATAACAAGAATAGTTTTGCCTAAATCTCAAAAACATATTATTTAATAAAGTAATAATTTTTTATACAAGGACATGTACATGACATTTACATGTAAACCATTAAATATGTGATTTTATGGATATATAAACATCTAGTAAATATATATAATAGTAAAGATATAAAAATCTATAGAATGATAAATACCAAATAAATGTTAGTGGCTACCCTTTGGGAGAGAGGAAGAATAATAGGATCAGGAAGAGGATCATTGGAGACCACAACTTTATCTACAATGTTTTATTTATTTAATAAAAAGATCCTAAGCTGGGCATGGTGGCACATGTCTGTAATCCCAGCACTCATGAGGCAGAAGGAGGAGGATTGGAAGTTCAAGGCCAGCCTGGGCTATATGACAAAATTTTGTCTCCAAAACAATATATATATATATGCACACACACACACACAAAATATATAATAAAATTATAAGAATCAATAAAGAGCTGGGCACAGTGGCACACACCCTGTGACTCGGGAGGCTGAGGCAGGAGGAGTGTGAATGAGTTTGAGGTCAGAGGCAGCCTGCACAACTTAGCAAGACCCTGTATCAAAACAGAAGAGGGGCCGAGGTTGCATCTCAATCGTAGAGCACTTGCCTGGTGTGTCCAAAGCCTTAGGTTCAACCCTTCAGTTTTCCAAAATAAAAATGAAAATAATAATAATAATAATAATAATAATAATGAAAAATTCAAATTCTAATTTGCAGTTCTCAGTCCCAGACTACATTTCCATTTAAACGTGTAAGAGAAACCAAATATGAGCAGGGATTATTTTTAATAAGTAGAGAAGAATCCTGAAGTCAAGTTCACTGTAAGACATGGGAAGTGGAGCCACAGAACACCAGGAATGCCCAGGGACTAGAGAATACCTCACTTGAGATGTTGCCCTTCAACATATAAGCAGCAACAAATCCCACCAAATCTTCACCTTCTCCACCCCCACTCCCCAACACCTCACACAGCCAAATGACGACTCTTTTTCCACCACTAACAGGAAACTAGAGGTTATTCTCCAAGCAAACTGATCAGAACACCTCTGAACTAAGGAATCCCAGGTACAGACAGGGTACGGGACCTTAATGAAGATGTAGAGATTAACTGAAAGTTTATAAGCTACTGGGTTCCCCAACACACTTCTCCTGGTCAGGATACACAACCTTTGACACGGCAACTGTGTCTTACGTATTCATGATTCTGGGGACCGCTATGCTACTTAGGCTTCAGGAATGAAAGGCTAGGTTTCCATGTACGTATTTACTGTGAGTTAAAGATACAAGCACTGGAAGTCTGAATTCCCCAATAGAAAAGCAAAAACCAGAAGATTCAATGTTCATGTCAGATGATATATGGCTCTGACCAAAGGGAATTTCACAAGGACCCCATTCGAGTACGGCCCACATCCAGATATATACTTACACTATATGTGCAAGGTCAAGTGGTTTCTCTGGTTGCTCAGGAAAAACAGGATGTGGGGGTTCTCTGGAGGGTACACAACCCAAAGATTTACTAATTGCATGGCTCAGCTTCTTTGCAGGGGATTTCTGTGTCAAAGTAAAAAATAAGGAAATAAGGAATTAACGCTTCAAAAGAATCATAAAGAACGTCAAAAGAACTTGGTTTCAAAAGCACAGAAAATATCTTTTCAAGTACAAATCAAATTTTATTATAGTCAACATTATTGGTCATTGCAGAAAGGAAGTCCAGTGGTCCCAACTTCATTTCTGTGGCTCTTCCCTCATTTCTACTTAAAATCACACTATCAAAGTAAATGTCAACTTTCCTTGTGGACATCTCTACATACTCTTTGCATTAATTCCCTCTTTTGATGCTTCCCTATCATTTTTGGTAAGATGTTGAAGTTAATTCCCTAACACACTCAGAACTTCCTGATGGGCTACAACAAAAAAAGGCTAAGATAGCTGGGTGCAGTGGCACACACGTGTAATTCCAGAGACTTTGGAGGCAGAGGCAGGAGAATTTCAAGTTCAAGGCCAGAGACAGCCTGAGTAACTTAGCAAGACTCTGGCTCAAAAGAAAATATAAAAAAATGGGCTAGGAGTGCAGCCTAGTGGTAGAGCACTTGCAGAAGTATGTACGAGGCCCTGGATTCAACCCCTAAGTACCACACACACACACACACACACACACAAAAAAAAAAAAAAAAAAAAGCTAAGATAATGCTAATAGCACTTGGTTTATGGATGTTAGCAAATAAAGCCATACTGCAAAATGTTAGAATATTACCAAATAAACATGAGGCAGAACACTTGGTATTAAAGGTCTGGCTACGTAGGCAGATACAAATGAGTAAGTACACTCATCTACACAAGGAGTCAACATCAGACCTGTGACTCCAAATTATGATGTACTGAAGGTACAAAAACAAGTTGGCATGCCGATACATTTCTCTGGAAGGCAGAAATACCAAATGCCAAGATTATTCCAGTCTAAGATTTAATAGTTAATATGCACAAAAGTTACCTCCAGCCATACCATCCTGGCATCCAATCTCACCAGATCTGGACAGCTAAGCAGGGTTGGGCCTGGTTAGTCCTTGCATGGGTGACCACTTGGGAACATCAGGTGCTATAGTCTTGAGAAAAGAACCCAGCATTCTACTCTGAAAACAACCAGCCATTAAAAACCCTATGACTACCAGAGGAGCACTGACAGTCCCAGGCATGGCACCGTGGTGGGTGGTGTTTCGTCTGTTGTTTATAGGGTTGCTATGAGTCGGACTTGACCCAAGGGCACCTAACAACAACAACATACACCAATGTTAACACAATTCCACAATTAAGTTATATATAATGTTCACTTCTAAAACTCACATTTACCTTTTTGGGGGAGTACTAGGGATCAAACCCAGCCCCCATTAAAACTCCTGTTAAAAAGAGGGTCTTTATATACAGATTATGTTGTCTCCTCAATTCCCACTAAATAACACTTTTGTTTGTTTGTGATTTTGGCAGGATATTAACTGCAAAAAAGGTTAAATATTCCATTCCACTGCCTTTGCAGTTTACTACCAAATGTGCCACTTTAACTGGGAAGTACAGCTTGTTTGAAGCTATGTTCCTCATCAATACTACATCTCCACTTTGTTTGTTGTTTTGAGAAAGAGTCACTATGTATCCCAAGCTAGGTGGAATTTAGTATGCAGCCAGGCTAACCTCAAATTCACAACCTTCTTTAGCCCCTTGAGTGCTGGGATCACAGGTGTGCACCATCATGTCTCATTTCCTATGGACTTTTATATGCAGCTTGACATAGTATTTTAATACAACATAAACATAAATTCGTTTGTTTTTAAGACCACATAGGCAAAATTTATTATACTTGGTTATAATAAAGACTGTTGCTGTTAGGTGCCATCCAGTTGGATTCCACTCATAGCAACCCGATATACAATGGAATGAAACACTCCCCAACACTGTGCTAAACATATAAGCTTTTTTATGTATGAACCCATTGTTGTAGACACCGTGTCAATCCATCTAGTTAAGAGTCTTCCTTTTTTTTCGTTGACCTGCCACTCTCCCAAACATCATGTCCTTTTGCAGGGATTGGTCCCTCCTAATAACTTCCAAATATGTAAGATGCAGTTTGTCGTTGTTGTTGTTAGGTGCTGTCGAGTCGGTATCCGACTCATAGCGACCCTCATAGGATTTTCAATGGCTGACTGTTTCGGGATTGCCTTGGGAATGGATTGCCAGGCCCTTCTCCCATTTTTGCAGTGCTGGGAATTGAACTCGGGACCTCAGAGACTGCAGCGCAGCGCTCTACCCACTGAGCTAAATCCCAGTCCAAGATGCAGTTTAGCCACCCTTATTTCCAAGGAACACTTTAGTTGCACTTCTTTGAGGACAGATCTGTTGGTTCTTTCGGTTGTTGTTGTTATTGTTAGGTGCCGTCGAGTCAGTATCCGACTCATAGTGACCCACATAGGCCCTTCTCCCATTTTTGTGGTGCTGGGCATTGAACTCAGGACCTCAGAGACTGCAGCGCAGCCCTCTACCAACTGAGCTAAATCCCACCCCGGTTCTTTTGGTAGTGAACGGTATAATCAATATCCGTCTCCAGCACCAAAATTCAAAAGCATCAATTCTTCTCCTGTCTCCCTTATCCAATGTCCAGCTTTCACAACCATATGATTCAAATGAAAACATCATGGCATGAGCCAGATGCACCTTCATCTTCAATGTGACATCATTACTTTCCAACACTTTAAAGAAGTCTTTTGCAACAGCTTTTTCCAATGCAATGAGTCTTTTGATTTCTTGACTGCTGTTTATGTGGGTGTTGATAGTACAACCAAGAGAAGCAAAATCTTGAACGATCTCAATATTTTCTCCATTTATCATGAAGTTGCATACTGACTAAGTTGTAAGGATTTTTGTTTTCTTGATGTTGAGGTGAAATCCGTATAGCAGGCTGTGTTCTTTGATCTTCATCAGTAAATGTTTCAAATCCTCTTTACCTTCAGCAAGCAGAGTTGTGTCATCTGCACAACGCAGGTTATTAATGAGTCTTCCTCCAATCTTGATACCACATTCTTCTTTACAAAGTCCAGCTTCATGGATTTAGTCAGTATAGAGAGTGAAGAGGTGCAGTGAATGGACACAGTCCTGATGCACACCTTTTCTGACTTTAATCCAGGTGGTGTTTCCTTGTTCTGTTCAAACAACTACCTCCTGGTCCATGTACAGATTCCTCATCTATACATTTAAATCCTCTGGTATTCCCATTCTTCACAATGTTATCCATAATTTGTTATGATCCACAAAGTCAAATGCCTTTGCATAATCAATAAAACATAGATAAATATCTTTCGGGTATTCTCTATTTTCAGAGAAAATATTCTATTTTCTCTTATCTATCTGATATCAGCAATGATGCCCCTGGTTCCACACCCTCTTTTGAATCTGGCTTGATTTTCTAGCAATTTCTTGTCTACATACTGCTGGAGCTGCTTTTGAATAATCTTTAACAAAATTTTACTTGTGTGTGATATTAATGATATTGTTAGATAATTTCTACATTGGGTTGGATCCCCTTTCGTGGGCATAGGTACAAATATGGATCTCTTCCACTCAGTTGGCCAGGTAGCCATTTTCCAAATCTCTTGGCTTAAACAATTGAGTACCTCCAGTGTTGCACTTGTTTGTTGAAACATCTTTATTAGTATTCCATCGATTCCTGGAGCCTTGTGTTTCACCAGTTCCTTCAAGGTAGCTTCCACTTCATCATTCAGTACCATTGGCTCCTGATCATATGCAACCTTTTGAAATGGTTGATCGTCTGCCAGTTCTTTTTGGTATATTAATTCTGTGCATCCCTTCCATCTTCTTTTCATGTTTCCGGCATTGTTTAATATTTTCCCTGTAGAATCCTTCACTATTGCCATTCGAGCCTTGAAGTTTTTCTTCAGTTCCTTAAGCTTGAGAAAAGAGAATGTGTTCTTTCCTTTTGGTTTTCTATCTTCAGTTCCTTGCACATGTCATTATAATATTTGATTTTGTCTTCTTGAGCTGTCCTTTTAAATCTTCTGTTTAATTCTTTAACTTTCTCATGTCTTCCTTTCACTTTAGCTACTTATCATTCCAGGGCAAGTTTCAGGGTCTCTTTTGATATGAAATTTGGTGTTTTCTTTTTTTTACTATCTTTTTAATAACTTTTTGCTTTCCTCATGAATGACGTCTTTGATGTTATGCCACAACTTGTGTGGGTTTTGATCATTAGCATCTAATGCATCAAATCTGTTCTTGAGACGGTTTCTGAACTCAGGTGGGATATACTCAATGGTATACCTTAGCTCTCATACAGTTGTTCAAATTTTCTTCAGTTTCAGTTTGAACCTGCATATGAGCAGTTGATGGTGTGATCCACAATCTAGCAGCTGGTCTTGTTCTGACTTTTGAAATTGAACTTTTCCATCACCTTTTCCCACAAAAGTAGTCAATTTGGTGAATTCTATGTATCTAGTCACCATTTGGGGCTGGGATTTAGCTCAGTTGGTAGAGCACTGCGCTGCAGTCTCTAAGGTCCCGAGTTCAATTCCCAGCACCACAAAAATGGGAGAAGGACATGGCAATCCACTCCCAAGGCAATCTCGAAACAATCAGCCATTGAAAACCCTACAAGGGTCGCTATGAGTTGGATACCGACTCGACAGCACCTAACAACAACAAGAAGTCACCATTTATGTTGGTGAAAAATGTATTTGCAATGAAAAGTTTGTTGGTCTGACAAAAGTCTATCGTGTGATCTCCAGCATTGTTTCTGTCACCAAGGCCATATTTTCCAACTATTGATCCTCTTTCTTTATTTCCAACTTTTGCATTCCAGTCACTGTAGTTATCAGTGTATCCTGACTGCATGTTCAATCAATTTTAGACTGCAGAGGCTGTTAAAAATATTTCCTTTTTTCATTTGTAGCCTTAATGGTAGGTGTGTAAATCTGAATAATAGTCATATTAACTGGCCATCCTTATAAGCATATGGATATTATTTTATTACTGACAGCATTGTAGTTCAGGATAGATCTTGAGATGTCTTTTCTGATAATGAATGTAACCCCATTTCTCTTTAATCTATCATACCCACCATAGTATACCATATGATTATCTGATTCAAAATAAAGACTGAATAATATCAATTTCTTTGGAAACTTTGTATTTTGGCTCCAAATCACCTATCACTGTCCCCTCCAATACATCAAATTCTGGAAAAAGTCTAGATATAACCTAGGTCATGAAAACCATATAAAACTAAACAAAGCAGAAATTCTAAATTTCTCCTCTAATTGGTCTCCACTTCCCTCTGTCCAACAACTAACTGTAATGTGACACAGATTCTTCCTTTCTTGTTCATCTTCTGTTCTGCCCCAGAGAGTAAGTCCCTCTTCTGCTTAAGTTCACCGGCTGATAATCCATACAGAAAAAGATCTAAGAAGGTGTCATCCTATTCCACACAGGCATGCTCAAACCTCACTCTCGCCTCTCTCACCTCCCACCTCTCACAAGCACGATGAACTGCTCTCAGTTAACCCAATACACCATGTTCTCTTAGGTCTCTTGACCTTGGCACATGCCTTTCCCAGGCCTCCCTTTTCCAACTGTCTTATTGTGAATCTTCTGTTTATCTCTCTAGCCTACTTGCAAGTATCCCCACTTTTTAAAATACTTTCCTACTACTCTTTAAGTTAGGGATGCCCTTCCTGGCTGCCCACTGATACACATTTCTACTGTTGCACTTATCATGCTATATTGCAGTTTTTAATTTATATTGCTATCTTTTTGCTAGTGCATCTGAAAGGAGAAACTACATTTTATTCATCTCAAGATGAATTTCAAGATGCATTTCCAGAGCCTGTTCGTACAACAGAATGTCATTTGAACAGAATTTTCTGGGTTGCTTTTTCCTAACAATATCACATCAGCTTTATTTTTTGAAAATTACTACTAGGAGGTAACCAAAAGAAATAAAAAGTGACTTAATTCATTTTTATAATTTTATAACTTTAAAATGGTGTATTTATAATCTATGTGATCTCATGAGTTGTTACTATATCTAAGAACAACCTGAGCCACTAATTCATACAGTCTGTGTGAGATAGATTTACTGTAGCTCCATCCTAAGCAATAACAATGAAATCACACCTTTCACATGTATATTTTATAAGAAACATTAAAATAATTGCATGATTATTAAAATAAGTATTCACCTTTGTACTCCTTAATATTCTTAGCAGTATGCTTATAACACTCTTGAAAATACTGTTTTAAGTCAAAGTTTAAGGTGAGATACAATTTCAGTCCTCAAAAAATTAGATTAAAAAGTAGTATCAAGCCAGGCTTGGTGGAACACACCTTTAATCCCAGTGACTCAGGAGGCAGAGGTAGGAGTATTGCAAGTTCAAGGCCAGAGGCAGACTGTGTAATTTAGTGAGACCCTGTCTCAAAAATATAAAGTAAAACATGGGCTGTGTGTATGGCTCAGTGATTGAGCTCTCACAAAACGTATGTGTGACCCTGGGTTCAACTTGCCAGTACCCAAAAAAAAAAAAAAAAGCGTCAAAGTTGGGTGCCATGGTGCATGCCTATAATCCCAGCGACTCAGGAGGCTGACAGAGGAGGATTACCAAATTTGAGGTCAGAGCCAGCCTGCACAATTTAGTGAGAGCCTGTCTCAAGATAAAAGGAAGAAGGGTGGAGCTCCGAATACTTGCCTAGTATGCACGAGGCTGTGAGTTCAACCCTTAAATACTGAAGAAAAAATAAAGTAAAATCAGTACATTAAGGTCAATTCCATGGTATTAGAGCACATCAAAAGGAGGCTGATAAACAAGGGGAAGGGTAAAAAGTTGGAATAAATATATACTAAGAATTAGACTATTAACTAAGATCTAGGACCACATAAAAAAGAACATTTCCTGAAATTTTTAAACCTTTGCACTCAATTAGGTTATCCATACATATAAGTAAGTGATTTCTATAAAAAGATCTCAAAGAATGATTCTGATATGGACCTGAAGTGAATTTCAATAAGGAGTTAGTTTAGCAAGCTAATATAATAGTCTCTAAGCATGAGTTTGAAAAATGCTGTAAGTGCCAAGACAAGGACATTACCTGGGGTATCCAGCTTCTTGGCCAGTGCCCCAGACTTGGTAGTCAACTGATTAAATATTTAAAGAAGTGAAAAAAGGAGGAAAGGAGGAAGAAAACCAGTGTAGGTCTAAGAACTGGAGTCTCCTATATTTCACTTAAGGTACTATGCCAAAGGTGTTCTTTTAGGTCTGCACTTCCCCTAACTTGCATTCTGAAACTGATATAACAGAGATGCCTTAACTTAGAAAATTTCTAATCACTCTTGTTGTTGTTAGGTGCCGTCGAGTCGAGTCCGACTCATAGCGACCCTATGTACAGCAGATCGAAACACTTGCCGATTCTGTGCCAGGCAAATGATCTTATTTATGTTTAAGCCCATTGTTGCAGACACTGTGTCAATCCATCTGGTGGAGGGTTTTCCTCTTTTGCGTTGACCTGCCACTCTTCCAAACATGATGTCC
>VMDO01026088.1:0-27210 GCA_007922755.1 Pedetes capensis | reverse complement strand
CATTTAAGAAATGACTGGGGAAGAGTTGCCTCCTCAAAGTAGAGTTGACCTTAATGACAAAGATGGAGTAGAGCCCATGGGATCTCCTTTTGCTGGTGTGGATTGACTCAAAATGAGAAGAAACACAGTGGCTGCAACAATGGGCTCAAATATAAAAAAGATTGTGTGCACAGCACAGTGTTGGGTAGTGTTTCGTTCTGTTGTACACAGGGCCGCTATGAGTTGGACCACACTCCATGGCCCCAAACAACAATATACTTCCAAATGCCTTTTGAATCCCTCCAGGAGATCATATCAATACTAATTAAAGATGTTTGAACACTCACTAATGGCCTGTCTCCTCATACACAATCCCATGCTTTAGGAATGATGTTACTTCCATCTTGTATAGGAGGAAACCGAGGCTCAGAGAGACCCAAGGGTATCTCACTACTAAGTGACAAAATCTAGATGTTAACTTTGTTCTTTGCACCTGCTGATCTTCCTTCTTGACCTCTATATGATGTTGCATCCTCTGTCTTATTTATCTTTGTAACCATAAAATCCAATACAGTGTCAGGAACAAAGTAGTGGGTCAATAAATGCTTCTTGAATAGATGGATACAGGAATGAAGGAAGAAAAAAAGATGATGGAAGTGTAGATTGGTAAAAAGGCAGATAAAAGAAAGCCTGCAAGTTTGCTAGATTGACTGATACTCAAAAAGAATGGATGGATAGACGGATGGATGCATGGATGGAACATCTTGAAATATATACAATGGATACATAGGTATGTTAGAGAGCCCAGGCCACTCTTAATAGAGAACTAGGGGTCTCCAAAAGGCCCCTTCTTTCTTCCTTCTACCCACTTATGTGGTTAGAGAACAGCAGAGCCTTGGAGCCTGGTCTGCCTGACTCAGAAGCCCGTGTTCTTGCCCCTCTGGTTACCTATGGAGGGTCTGCCCCTATCTTAGGACCTCCACCAGAAGTAGAGCTATGTGGTCAGATGGTTGAGATTCATCAACTTAGAGTACACAGAGGGACCATGTCCAGCTCTTAGGGGAGGGAGGTGGCAGGTGTTAAGTAACCTAGATATGACAAAATGAGTCTTTGACATTTATTAACAGAGCAATCTTAAGCAAATTATTTCATCTCATTGAGCCTCAAAATGAGGTATTCTTGTCCCATTTTACAAGGATATTTCAAGAATTAAATGAAATATGTATGTTTAATAGGGCCTCGGAGGAATTCTCCATCCATGGAAGCTGATATCATGATTACCATATTGTTATTATGAATCATCATCATCATTGAAAAATCTTTGGATTTAGAAGAACTTCTGCGCCTTAAACCAGGGAGTTACTAGCTACGTGGCTGAGGAGAGGTCATTTAACCTCTTTCTTTCCCCCTTATTCCTCTTTTTTTTCCATCACATATGTACTGCTCTTTTTATTTTTATTTTGTTGTACTTGAGAGTTGAGCCCAGGGCCTCACACTTATTTGCAAGTGCTCTACCACCAGGCTATACCAACAGCCCACTTTTTATTTTTTATTTTTTTTTTGAGTCAGAGTCTTGCTAAGCTATGCAGGCTGCTTCTGGCCTCGAAATTGTGATTCTCCTGCCTCTACCTCCCGGGTCGCTGGGAAGACAGGCGCGCACCGCCAGGTGTGGCAGTGTATGTGCTGTTCTAAGTGTCAGGTGTGAAGCTAGCTGGGGCGTGCTGTGGGTATGTCTTGGTCTCTGCATGGAGGAGCTTACCATAAAGTAGAGGAGAGAGAAATAACAAACATGACCCACTGGGGGAAGAAGAGCTGAGAGTATAGGAGGAAATGGTTTGCACTTTGGAGGCAGCCCGAGAGGAGTTCAGTTCCTGGCTCCATCTGTTCCTTATGAGACTACGCAAACCCCTTCATCTATTTTGGCTTCCAAGCCCTGTCCTCATTAGCAGAATGAGTTGATGGTCATAAAACAGGACTTGCAAAGTTGTTTTGAGTTCTGAATGGAATGTTGCATATCAAGTCCTTAGCCTGGCACACGTAAAGCAAAAGCCTGAGAAATATTTGCATCTGTGTAACAAGGAAGTTAATGCCGATTCCGCCTTCATATATCACATGTATGGTCGAGGATTAAATGGAATGGTAAAAGTGAATGGCGTTTTAAGATCTGATATAAACATTAGTGGGAGAAGGACCCGGCAACCCACTCCCAAAAAACAATCAGCCATCAAAAACCCTATGAATAGCAGAGAAGCACAATAGTGTTTCACCTGTTGTACATAGGGTCGCTATGAGTCGGACACTGACTCAACAGCATCTAACAAGAACAATAAACATTAGTTTTACCATTCCAAACTTCTGGACAAGAAAGTGTGGCGTAGACATTGCTCAGCACCCACTGTAACACCTGGATTGCTAATGGAGTGGACATTTAGTGATGCATCATTATGGAAAGGTAGCCTTGTTCTTCCTCTTATGCATAGAGCTCTGTTTCCAGAATGTTCTGCAGCTGAGAGAGACAGGAACAGAGGCAGAGCTTGGGAGCGTGGGTGCCAGCTGAGACCAGAAAGAAAGAGCAGGTGATTACATGCCATTTATTCTTTAGGCGGCTGTGTGGACTTCACGCCCGGCTTTCCACAGCCAGCCACAGGTCGCCTCCTGCTTTCCTGGGCACAGGTCTGAGGGCATGGAGGAGATGAGAGTGACCTGAAGTTGACTGGGGCGGGTCTTCAGAGCAGGGGGCTCTGCTGTGCGGCAGGGGCTGGGGATGGGCAGGGGTGCTGCTGGAATGGGTCGGGGTACAGCCGGAGTTTTCTGTTTTGCCTCTGCTGGCAGTTCACATGGCTTCTTTCTATTCCTGTAATTCACTCATTTATTCAACAAACCTTTTCAAATACCCATTGTTGTTGTTGTTGTTAGGTGCCGTTGAGTCGAGTCCAACTCATAGCGACCCTCATAGGGTTTTCAATGGCTGTTTCGGGATTGCCTCTGGTGTGGATTGCCACGTCCTTCTCCCATTTTGCGGTGTTGGAATCGAACTCGGGACCTCAGAGACTGCAGAGCAGTGCTCTCCCAACTGAGCTAAATCCCAGCCCAAATACCCATTAGGGGCCCAGAATGTGCTAGGCTCACAGGCAAAGGTGTGAACAAGATATCAGCTCTGCCTTGCAAGAGCTTCTGCAGGGGTACACGTTCAAATACTCAGGGCTGCACCCGGGTAACATTATCCACTACAATAAACCAAACCACCACTGTGTACTTGGGGCTGGGGTGTAGCTCAGTTGGTAGAGCATTGCTCCGCACTCTCTGAGGATCTGGGTTCAATCCCCAGCACTGCAAAAATGGGAGAAGGATATGGCAGTCCACTCCAGAAGCAATCCCGGAACAATCGGCCATTGAAAACCCTGTGAGGGTCGCTATGAATTGGACCGACTTGACTGCATTTAACAAGGCGAAGCATTTCTGTGGCGCTTACACAGGAAGAATGCTTTACTGGCCAGGGAAGGAGTCTGAGGTGGGTATTTCTGGCTCACAGAAGGTAAATGGGGAGGTCTTGATGTAGTTGTGCAGGAACCTGGGCTGCTGGCGTTGCCGGGGGCCTCAATATTCAACTGACAGATGAGGGAAGAGGGAAAAGGCTTTGGAAGCTTTTCATGGGCCATGACTGGAAGGGGCCTCATCCCTCCTTGGTGTTCACTGGCTACAACTTAGTCACATGGCTGTGACAAACTGCAAGTTGGGAAATGTAATTGGGCCCTGAGCTCAGGGAGAGGAGGAGGAAGGTTTGGTGATTGGATATTAATCTGTTACAGGAATCCAAGGAGTGAGATGGGGTGTCCTGCTCGACTCTGCCCTGCTCTTGCAGAACCTCATTGTGTCCGCCAGTCTTCCTTCCTCAGATATAATGAAATGTCTGAGATGATCAGCTTGTCCTGAGGAAAAGGTTATCTGGGTGCACTGTTTTGGAGGTTCCAGCCCATGATTGGCTGGACCCATTGCTATTGGCCAGTGGGGAGGCAGTGCATCATGGCCGGTGGGTGTGGCTAAGCAAAGCCTCATGGACAGGAAGCACAAGAGAGAGGGAGGAGGGGCTGGGGTCCCACAATCCTCTAAGGGCACATTTCCAGTGATCTCCTGCTAGCCCCCCCTCTTAAAGGTTCCCTCATTTGCCAGTAGTGCCTCCTTGGGAATCAGGACCTTGACACGGAGGCCTTTGGGGGGTGCTCAGTATTGAAACCACAGCAACCACGAACTGATACTTTATAGAGAAATTTATTTCTCCCTGTTCCAGAGGCTGTCAAGGGCCTGGTCTCTGGTGATGGCCTGGTGGTTTTATCATACATGGAAGGCAGAAGGACAAATGACGGTGTGCATGAGAGGGGAGAGCGAGCCTGTGGGGAGGAGAAAGAAGGGAGAGGGCCGGTGCAGGGATAAATCTAGAAAGTAATATGGGGCCAAGAAAGGGAGGGAGGAAACATGGTCCTGAGGCTGCGTGGGTGGAGGCGTGTCTAGCCCACCTCAAGTTCTGAGGCACACTCGGGACTCTTATGACTGGCTGTGGCACACGGCTTGAGTCCATGAGGTCGAGGCAAGATGGCTCCTGCCCACTGCAGTCAGGGTGTGTCCCTCCTTGAGTTTCTTGGTCCCTTCTCAAATTTTTTGCTGAGTCATAAGGTGCTGATTGGCTAACCCAAAATGTCATGGAGACGTCACAGATTCTGATTGGCTGGCCTGCAATGCTTATAAGCGTGGTGCACAGGAATAAAGTGGAGTTCTCAGTTGCCGCCTTGAGGGACTCCAGGAGTGGTTGTGTCTCCATCGCACTCAACAGCAGTAGGGGGTGGGGTTCCAATCCCTGGCTAAGGAGCCCCACAGGCTGGACTCATCCCTTGACCAGGAACCCAATCCTGTGATAACTAACCCACTCCCTTGATAGTGGCATTAATCCATCATCTCTTAAAGGTCCCACCTCTTATCACCACTGCAATGGGGATTATATTTGCAACATACAAACTTTATGGAACACATTCAAGCCACAGCATGGGGTCAGTCAGGACTGGCGTGGTTGGGACAATTAGCTCTTTGAAAAGAGCATATGACACTGGCGACGTGTGTAATCCCAGTGACCCAGGAGGCCGAGACAGGAGGATCTCAGGTTCAAGGCCAGAGGCAACCTGTGCAATGTAGTGAGATCTGGTCTCAAGATAAAACATAAAGAAGAGGCTGGGGTGCAGCTCAGTGCAGAGCACTTGCCTAGCACATGCAAATCTCCAGGTTCAGCCCCCCAATACTGCAAGGAAAAGGAAAAGAGAGAGAAAAGAGCGTATGTCTCTCGGCACGGCTGCCCTGTGGGAGAGGCTGCCAAGGGTTTGATTTTTGAAGGCAGACTGAAAATCTGGATTTGAAGTGTAATTTCCCAGTTCTTAAATACTGGCAGGTAATTTAAAAACTTAAAGGCACAGTGCGGAAAATATTCCATAAACCAAACTAAACAAACTGCAGGTCATATATGGCTCAGGTGGGCCAACTTTTGACCTCTGCTTTAGGGTATAGATGGAGAGATATAGCACCCTGGCATCCGATCCCATCAGATCTCTGAAGCTAAGCAGGGTTGGTCTGGTTAGTCCTTGGATGGGAGACTGCTTGGGAACACCAGGTGCTGTAGGCTTGGGAGAAGCACCTGACAGTCCACTCCTGAAATAATCCACCATTGAAAACCCTATGAATAGCAGAGAAGCCTTGACATAGTGCCAGGCATGGCAGTGTCAGGGAGGGTTTCATTCTGTTGTACTGTGATTACAACAGAACGCTGTGAGTCAGACCTGACTTGACGGCACCTAACAACAACAACAACAACATTATATTTAGAAAGCAACATTCAAGTTAATGAGCACCAAAATCCCCAACCACATAATTTAAATAAAACTGATGAATTTCAGTTTTCGGAACCTTGATTCAAACTTGTGAAACAATTTCAGCATTCAGAGTTCAGCCAGTTGTCAACGGAGAGACCAGAAACCATGTTTCACACGTGCCATGAAGGGACTCCAGCCCTACACATACAGAAACTGCAGAGTCATACAAAGCATTTCCTACTGCAAAGTGCTTCCCAGCTGTCACGCCCAACCATTGCAAATACTGTGCTAATGTATGAGAATCTCCGGACCCGTGGATTAAAACATTCACAGAAGCAAGCAAATGGTTGCTCGGCATCACCAGAAAACAATGTTTCATTTTGTAAAAATGTATTGCATTCTTGTTATCTGCAAGGGAGGATGAGACAGTTAATTAACTTGTACTTTTCCTTACCTAAGTGTTTCCAGTGCTGAAATTTTCTCTGCTTACCAGAGCAGTATTTGTTCCTGAAATCAGTGGGGCACCATAGGCAATCTTTATGGTATTTGAATGCAGTTGGCTTTTGCTTTAATGATATGGAGCAAAGGACACGGGGAAACATTTCCCCAGGGCCAACGGCATTAGTCATGACACTGGATGGTTAGGGGTGGCTCATGTGGTACCCACGCTGAATCCCACATCTCAAGGCTTGCCTTCAGAGCCTTTGAGTTTATTTTTGTCTGTGTTTATGACACATGGGGCTCAGTATGGGGACTCCTCTTCCTTAGATCGAAGGATGGTTCTGGCTTATGGAGTAGGGAGGAGAAAAGCCAAGAGAATTGGCAAGAAGCAGGACTTACTCACACAGCACCTTGTGGTGTTAGGTGCCTTCGAGTCAGTGTCCGACTCATAGTGACCCTATGTACAACAGGCAAAATGATATTGTCAGTGCTTCTCTGCTGTTCATAGGGTTTTCAATGGCAGATTGATTTTTGGGAGTGGGCTGCCAGGTCCTTCTCCCAAAGCCTGCAGCACCTGGTGTTCCTTGGTGGTCTCCCATCCAAGAACCAATCGGGCCCGACCCTGCTTAGCCTCCCAGGTCTGATGGGATCGGATGCCACAGGGGTACGGCTGCAGCATCTCATAGGCCATATACATGGGTTTGGATTTTTGCTCAGGATGATGGGAATCCACTGAAAAGTCTTCAGCAGAGGGGTTTTAAACTGTTAGTGTGACCTGTGTGGAGGAGACCTCTGGATGAGGCAACAGTGGGGGTAAAGGAAGCTAGCGCCACAATTTTTTATTATTTTTTTCTTTCACTGCTGTTTTTTCAGTGCTGGGCATGAAACCCAGTGTCCTGTGCATGCTAGACAAGCGATCTACCACTGAGCCACACCCCACCCTGCTATCTCCATAATTTCTTCCTCCCAAGACTCTTTGCCTGCAGTCGTAGCCCTGTGGCATCCAATTCCGTCAGATCTCGGAAGCTAAGCAGGGTCAGGCCTGGTTAGTACTTGCATGGGAGACCTCCTGGGAACACTAGGTGCTGTAGGCTTGGGAGAAGGACCTGGCAACCCACTCCCAAAAATCAATCTGCCATCGAAAACCCTATGAACATCAGAGAAGTACTGACAATAGTGTTTTGCCTGTTGTAGGTAGGGTTGCTATGAGTTGGACACCAACTCCACAGCACCTAACAACAACAACAACAACAACAACAACAACAACAACTCTCTTTATTCTATGGATGTATCAGCCTCAGTGTGGGTCCCTGTCATGGGTAGAGGTGTCCGCATCTGTTCTGGATTACTTTTCCGTTGGCAATCAGGCTTAGCAAACATCTTCATGTGCTTAGGGAAAAGCTTTCTTTAAGCCTCGTTCTTTGAAATCTCTAAGATATTGGAGTTTGTCCTGGTCTGTTTGGGCTGCCATAACCACATACCATAGCCTGCATGGCTTGGAGGGAGGGAAATGTGTTTCTCACAATCGTGGAGGCTGCAAGAATGAAGCCAGCCGCAGATCAGGCTCTGGCGAGGACCCCCTTCCTGGCTGCAGAACACTGACTTCTTGCACCCTCACATGACAGGAACAGGGTGAGAGAGCTCTCGGGGTCTCTTTCCTGAGCACTAATCCCATCTATGGGCTGGGATTTAGCTCAGTTGGTAGAGCGCCGCTCTGCAGTCTCTGAGGTCCCAAGTTCAATTCCCAGCTCCGCAAAAATGGGAGAAGGAGGTGGCAATCCATTCCTGAGACAATCCCTAAACAGCCATTGAAAACCCTATGAGGGTCGCTATGAGTCGGACGCGACTTGACAACACCTAACAACAACAACCACAGGGGCTGAACCCAGAGCCTCACATATACTTTCTGCATGTGCTCTACCACGGCGCTGCATCCCCAGCCTCTTTTTTATTTTTCATCTCGAGACAGTCTCAGTAAATTAATGCAGCCTGCCTCTGGCCTCAACATTGCAGTCCTCCTGCCTCTGCCTCCTGAGTCTCTGGGATTACAGGCATGTGTATGTCATTGCATGGGCCAAGATGTAGGTCTGGATGAAGGGAGGGGGGTGCTGAGATTTTGCATGCTAATGAGCTCACTGGGCTGGGATTTAGCTCAGTTGATAGAGCGTTGCTCTGCAGTTTTTGAGGTCCCCAGTTCAATTCCCTGCACCCCCAAAATGGAAGAAAGACATGGCAATCCACTCCAGAGGTAATCCCATAACAATCAGCCATTGAAAGAAAACCCTGTGAGGGTTGCTATGAGTTGGACATGACTTGATGGCACCTAACAACAACAACAACAATGAGCTCCCTGATGATATTGATGTTGTTTTGAGTAGCAAGGTCTATAAGGAATATAACATGTAGAGGTGTCATGGATAGAGAGGGGAAAGAGGGAAGGTGTGGGGGGGAGAGGGGGAGAGAAGGAGGGGGAGAGAGAGAGAGAGAGAGAGAGAGAGTCCTCTGTCCTGGATTTTCTGATTGAGGGTCCCATGGCTTCCTGTGAAGTGGGGGTCTCTGTTGAGCAGCACACGTCTTCACCAGCTTCCAGCTTTTGGTGATTTCGCACTTCAAGGTCACAAATCCAGAGGTGCACGGGAGCCGGGGGTGATGCCCTGATTCTTCCAGACCTGTCAGTGCGTTTCTGAGTGATGGCTCCTTATAAGTAGCAAATTGTTCTCCGAATCTGAGTTTCCGCTCAGCTGCTCCGGGCAAACCTAACCTTTCAAACACGAGCAGTGTGTGTCTGGGGGTGCAGAGGCTCTTAGGGCGCGGTGAGGCGGTTCCTCTGGGGAGGGGGGCAGCAGCGAAGATACAGGGGCTGATTGGTCCCTGCAAATAGCATCTCCGTTAAAATGAAGGCTGCTGGCGGATGTGGCTGAAAATTCAATCTTGTGGTGCTGCGGTGGACGGAGGGTCCTGGAGAGAAGTCACCGGGGCTGTAACCTGAGGCTTGTTGGAAACCAGCAGGAGGGGCCTGGGCTGCTGCGCTCCACGTTGTCAAGCGCCGTTGGTCCCATTGCTACCTGTCCAGGGCTCTTCCTTCCTCCCTCGATGTCCAGCACGTTGACACGGCACGAAATGGGTTTTAAGGCCTTCTGTCTGTGCCCTGTGACGCACTATCTCCCTGACCCTCTCCCGACCAACCCAGGGAATATTCTGGGCTCCGACAACGTTCCTCCCTGTCTTCAGAACCCGTCTTAGAAGTCATCTTTTTTTGGAAGTTGCCACCTTCTCCTTCCCCCCTTTCTCTTTCTCCCCTCCTCCGCCCTCCACCTTTTTTCACACGGCCTCATTGGTAGCACTGCTACGGCTGCCATCTTGGTTGTTGTCATGAGTGTTACTTGATACCCATCCAGTTACATGATAACTATCCATTGCTACTTCACTAGGTCCTGAGCACTGAGCTAGGAGTCCTCTGCCTGTGATTTTCTTCTATCCTCTCTACAATTTATTGTCATGTCGATCTTGCTGGGCCCCAGAGAGACCCAGGTGCTTGTCTGAGGTCCTAGAGTTAGTGGGGGACCTGAGATTGGAGGGAAAGTTTCTCTCACCCCCAAACCCATGACCTTAAGCTTTCTGTTATCCATTTCCCAGTCTTGGAAAGAGAAGAGAGGGCCTGTTGTGCCAAGTCCACAGGTTTCTCCTTCACTCGGAATCCTATCTGTGCACTAAATAGTACGTTACTTGAAAACTTGGCCTGTGAATCCAGACATCTTGAGTTTAAACCTTGACTCTATTGCTTCCTGGACATATGACTGGACAAAGACCTAAACCTTTCTGGTCTAGGTTTGTTCATCCACAAAGTGGGGACAAAAATATCTTCTTTTTAGGATTGCCATGGGGATTAAATGAGATAGAAAGTTCTAGAACATCCTTGGTCCATGTCAGCTATTATTGTCACTCAGGTTTGCTATTGCTAATGTCCTTTAATAACAAGTTTTTTCCCCCATTTAATTATCAATTCAGTAGATATGTATTAAACACCTGCTCTATGCTAGATACAAATGCTTCTTGACTTTTGATGCGGTTACATCCCAATAGGCCCATCATAAGTTGAAAATATCTGAAGTAAAAAAAGGCATGTAGTCCACTTTGCCTGCTGAACGTCAGAGCTTAGCCACATAGTGCACTGAAAAGTATCAGTTGTGTTCCCTTGTGATCAAATGGCTGCCTAGGAGCTGCACTCACGACTATTGCCCCACATTCCAAGAGAGCATCACACCACATATTGCCAGTCCAGGAAGCAATCTGAATCCAAAAGTCCAAGTATGATTTCTGCTGAAGGTATAGCACATTTGCATACAGTGGAATTGTAAGTTGAGGACCACATGTCCTGTTGTTATTGTTAATATATAGGTTATGAACCAGAGGTTCGGAGAAGTTAAGAAATATGCTCAGGGTCTCGACTGTGAAGTGCCAGTGATGGGCTGGGAACCCAGGTCTATCTGCCTCCCAAGGCTGAGCTCCGAGTTATTTTATTATGCCAAGCCTCAGGCTGGGTCATAATGAACTTTGAACTTGGAAACATCTACCTCACTTCAAGTTTCTGATAGTCAGCGGCATGGGCTAGGAATTCCTCCTCTCACTTGGGTTTCAGACGGGAGGAAGTCAGGGGCTTTGAACATGGAGGATATTTTTGCATAGAAACTCCATTATACAATGTGGAATTTAAGGTCTCAAATAACCAGACTATTGTCCACTTGGACTATGGGAGATAATGGTCAATTTTACGTGTTGACTTAACTGGTTTATGGGGTGCCCAGATATTTGGCTAAGAACTATTTCTGTGGGTGTCTGCTAAGGTGTTTTGGGGGTAGCTGAACGTTGACTTGTAAAACAGATCCTTCTCCCTAGTGTGGGTGGACTTCATCCGCTCCTTTGAAGACCTGGATAGAATCAGAGGCTAAGAGAGAATGCGTTCTGTCTTCTTGTGTTTGAGCTGAGATTTGGGTCTTCTCTAGTCTTTGGATTTAGACTTGAGCTCGAGTTTACACCTTCAGCTAGCCTGGCTGCTAGACCCACAGACTCTGACTGTAACCCTGCGATCACCTCTCTTGAATGCGCAGCTTGCTAACTGCAGATCTGGAACTTTTCAGCCTCCATAATTATGGGTCCGTTCCTTACAGTAAATACCTTTCTATGTCCTATTGCTTCTGAGAACCCAGCCCATCACAGGTACCTCCATGTTTATCTGCAATCTCACTTCCTGGCATTTCCTATTTGCTAGGGCCAATCTTCATCTGTCTATGTGGAAGGAAGCATCCCAGTTTATTACAAGTTACTTGGAAGAACTTGGCTAGGCTGTCTGCTTGCAGTTAATTATTGGACAAGATGGAAAATAGCTTGGTTCAAAGTGGTTTCTAATCAGTCACAACAGATGTTCAGAGAAGGCAGAATTTTCTTTGAATCGGTGCTTTGTTAATAACGTAAACACAAATTTTAAGGGAGAAAGAAGAACTTTAGCTTGAGCCATATGTGCATTTCGGGAGAGATTTTATGTACATGAGTGAGGCGCTTGCTTCTGTAGCTCAGGAATTACAGCTGGGTCCCTGGGGATGCCTGGAGCTGTCCAGTGCTTCTCCTCTAGCTCCGGGGATCAGACCAAGAATGTTTTGTGAGTTGGGATTATAAGGCATTTTGACTTTCACTTAATAAAACCCAAACTACAAAGGGATAAAAAAAAATCTTTCTTCTTATAAATACCTTCTCTCTGCAGGAATTCTCTCCTTCCTTTGGGGGATCCAGATCCAGTGATGTCCTGAAGCAGTGTCCGTTGGCTAGTCAAGACAGACCACTAAAAATTGGAAATTTTGGAGTTGTTAAAACTGTTAGCAGCCTGAAATTAGCCATGGTGGATCATTTACATTGCCAACACCCCCAAACGTTGCAAGTCAGGGATTCTTTGCTTTCCTGAGTGCTGGTTTATCTGTGCACCCCTGGTGATAAGGATTATAGTTGGCATTTGTGGGGTTTACCTGTCCAACATCCGTTCCCTAGCCTCTCTGGGTAATTGCAAATTTCCTTTGGAGAAACACTCATCTCAGGTCATCTGGTTTGGGTGACACCCAACACTCTCTAGTCTAAGAGTGAGCATGTGACCTGGGCTTGGCCAATCAGAGCACCCCATCTTCCTAACCTCCGTGATTTGGTCATAGATGGTCACGTGGCATATTGAAACCAGTGAACGTTAATTAAGCTTTTGGGGCCTTCCAGGTAAGAGGGCCTGGCCTCTCTGTGAAGGGAAGAGGTTTTAAGAGCTTGGAAGAGCCCTGGAGAGCAACCCTGAGGGCCGATCCAAAGCAGGTCCTGATGGGTTAAACACGTGCAAGCTACGCCTAGAGCCAAATATCTCTGAGCTTTGAAGTGGCTGAACCAGTAAGAGTGACCCTAACCCCGCCTCTGTTTGGATTAAATTTGTTTATGGTGGGCTTTCTGTCTCTTGGAGATTTACAAATTGTAGCTGAAATAGTCCCCACTCTTACAGGGTCCTTCCGGTTTTTATACTCCAGACCAAATGTCAAGCAAACCTGGCAGAAATCTAAGAGCTTCTGTCTTCAAGTCTGTCTTACAGTAATGAAATATACCATGGTCTCAGCCTCCCTCTCCTCCAGCCTACCTGGCCTTTGTTGAAATGTCACTTTTAGCATTGTTTTCTTAGCTGTGTGAACTTGGATAGCGACTAAGCTTTTCTGTGTCTCAGTGTCTTCATTTGAAAAGCCAACACATTAACCTCTTACTCCCATGGTTGATATGAAAAATAAATAACAATTTCTAAAAAATGCATAGCATTTTATACAGAGTAGATAATATATTACTATAATTACTGGTTAAATATATGTTGGATAGTCTAAGATCTCATACTACATGTTTATAATGGAGCTTCAAGGGAACAGTATCTTTTAAGCTCCAAGACCCTGACTTCCTTATGCTGTGAATTGCAAGGAGTGGAGAAATTCACAGATTGTGGCACTCAACATCAGAAATTTAAAGTGAGGTGAATGTTTTTGAGATGGAAGGGCTCCTAAAACTCCTTTGAGCCCACCCTTTGGTGGGTCCTATGCCGTTTAATTCACCCCTTTGACCTCAGTGACCGTTGCGTAGAGGGATTGTGAAATTGCTTGCCAAATGAACGCCTGCCCTCCCTCATTCTATTGCTGGGAAATAAACTAAGAGGAGATTTAATTTTGTGCTGTGGTGACTTCACGTTATAGTGTATGAAGAAGAGATTAGAGAATAAACCTCATCTTAAAATGTGGCGTTGGATTTTCTCCTGAGGAAAAAACTGTCATTGCTGAGTCCAATGGTGTAGGCAAAGGCAGCCCA
This sequence comes from Pedetes capensis, assembly GCA_007922755.1. Taxonomy (NCBI): domain Eukaryota; kingdom Metazoa; phylum Chordata; class Mammalia; order Rodentia; family Pedetidae; genus Pedetes; species Pedetes capensis. The sequence goes on along the minus strand of VMDO01026088.1, from coordinate 13,573 downwards.
ATAGTAATATAGTGTTGTTGTTGTTGTTGTTGTTGTTGTTGTCAGGTGCCGTCTAGTCGGTATCCGACTCATAACGACCCTACATACAACAGGTGAAACACTATTATCAGTGCTTCTCTGCTGTTCATAGAGTTTTCAATGGTGGATTGATTTTTGGGAATGGGTTGCAGGGTCCTTCTCCCAAATATAGTGTTAGTCACATACATACAAAATTTAAAATTTTCTAGTAGCCACATCAAAAAAGCAATAAGAAGCAAGTGAAATTATTTTGGTAATTATTTACCTCAATGTATCTAGTAGGTATTAAAGTTATTATTTTATTTTATTATATTTTCATTGTAGGAAATACATTCTTTTTTTTCTTGGAAAATTTTAATGTACAACTTAATGTGATTCATTCTGACATGCATTTCATTGTGACATTTCCATATATGCGTTTCATCGTATACTACACAGATAACTTCCCCCTCATGCTCTTGTGCACTTCCTCCCCCAGTCCCATCCCGCCACCAATGACCTCTCTTCCACTTGCATGTCCTTTTGTGGAAATATTTTTCTACATATCCTTGAATCCCAATTATGTTTAAGGTCAAAACTTTTTCTATAGTGATCTATCTTTTTACATTGTCAGTAATATTACATGGATTTTCTAGCCCATTTGTATTATTACCATTCTTTGGTATTACTGGTATTATTATAATTATTTCCTGAACTATTAAAATTGGGCTGTTTACTCTGAGGTCACCTTCTCTCTCATTCCTCACTCCTCCTTGTTCCTCCTCTCTCTTCTTTCTTCTCCCACCATTTCTTCCTTTTGCTAGATCCCTCCTTCCTTCTTTCAGCTCCCTAAATTGTCCCTTCTCCACTAAATTGACTTCAGCTTTTTATTATGTTCCAATTTCTGTATAGGATTTTTCTTTTGTTTTTATTTTGAGGTAGGGGTCTTACTATGTAGCAGGTTGGCCTCAAACTCATAATCCTCCTGCTCCAGCCTCCTGAGTGGTGGTGGTATAAGCATGTATCACCACACCCAATTTGTATGAAAATTATTAATGAGATATTTCACATTCTTTCTCTTTGTGGTACTTGGGGGTTGAACACAAGGGCTTGTACATATTTTGTGAGTGTACCACTGGACTACACCCTCAGTCTAATTTAAAAAAAATTTGAGTCTCACTAAGTTGCACAGGCTGCCTGTGGCCTCAAACTCATGATCCTCCTGCCTCAACCTCCTGAGTTGCTAGGATTACAGGCGTGTGCCACTGCGCCTGGCTAATTTACATTGTTTTTCAAACAGTTTTTGAAATCCAGTGGGTATTTTACATTCACAGTGGGTCTCCATTTGGACTGGCCATATTTCAAGCACTCCATAGCCACATGTGGCTAGTGGCTACCATATTGGTTTAGGGAGTGGGACCCCAAAGATTTGCTAAGTTGTTTTGCAGGAGATTAGGAGCGGGATTGATAGAGGCATTGAAATGCATAACATTCTAGCAAAATGGCGGAAGGATGTGTGCTTCCTACCTCTTTGGGGATTTCCGGACATTGTAAGAAAGTCAGAAGATATTCTGCATTGGTGAGGGTGGTTCTTTTTAGTATGAAAACTGAAGAAGGGCCCATATTTTCCAGTGGGCACAATGTGTTCAGCCAGTGATGCCAGCAAAGAATTCCCTCTCTTTGGACTTCATTGAGCCTTTGGGAGGACCTTAGATGGGAGAGGGAGACATTGAGAAATGTTGGCTCCATGCAACCTTATCGGCATCTCACCATTGGTAATGGAATCCCCCAAATAACAAAGCATATTGAATGCATTGAATGACAAAGGGATTTAAAGGGCCTTGGGGAAACAACAGGTTTCTTGAGGTTGTGATATTCAGGCCAGGTCTTGGAAAATAGAACAGGCTAGAAGGGCAGGTCTTCCCAGAAGAGGGGGCCAGGTGTGTGAAGACTTAGAGACCAGAGAGACCAGAGGCCACTCCCGTGATGGCAAAGATGTCCCTGTGGTCTGGTCTGAGTTGAGGAGGTGGTGGCCAAAGAGAAAATCAGAGAAGAGGGAAAACACAGACCTTCAATGTCCACGTGGGTCCTGGTGAAGAATTGGGATTCTGTGGAATAGAATTTAGGAATAGAATTCAAGAGATGAGTGGCCGAAGGGACCAGAGGTGGAGGCCAAGTGGTCAATCCAGAGCACTGAAGCCATTGATTGATAAGTAATGGTGGCCAGGCAGTGGGGACACTTGAGAAGGTCTTGGAGAGATAGTTTAGCTGGGGAGAAATGGTCAACACGTGGTGACTGCGTGGTGCATGTGTACCTGGGAGGGGTAGGGTACAGAAAGGCAGTGGAGATGGGAGGAACTCAGGAAGACTTCTGAATTCTACATTGGACGCTTGTGTAGAAGATGACACCGCTCACTGAGTAGAGCAAATAGCTGACCAGAAGTGAACTCTAAAGGACACTACAGTGAAGGCATTGTTTTTTAAAGGCTCTAAATCAAGGCAGCTGGGGCTGGGACTTGGCTCAGTTGGTAGACCGCTGCTCTGTAGTCTCTGAGGTCCCAAGTTCTATTCCCAGCACCACAAACATGGGAGAAGGACGTGGCAAGCCACTCTTGAGGCAATCCCAAAACAGTCAGCCATTGAAAACCCTTCGAGGGTCGCTATGAGTCAGAAATGACTTGACAGCACCTAGCAACAGCAAATCAAGGCACCAAGATTTCTGAGCCTGGAGACAATCAGTGAAGTCAAGTTTCTTCTAGAAATGTTGGCGAGGCTGTTGGCTTGCCAAGTTGGGAAGAATGGCATTTCCTCCCTCTGCCTCAATTTTGTTATCCATTTGCAAAATGCAAATCATAGTTCTTTTGCAAGGATGCCGAAGAAATAAAATGCTAGGAGAGATGCAAAGGTCCTGTGACAGCAAGGCATTTAATTGTTCGGATTGTGCTTATCAGAAAGGGTTGGGAAAGCCTTCTCCATTGTTACTGAAAATTAAGTTTGAGGCCCTTGGGTGAGTGGATGATGCAAATAATTATTCCAAAATGAATTTGCTTCAAAGATAAAAAGCCTGAGCTCTGGAAGCTCCTGAGAGTCCTAGACAGTCATCCCGTTAATTATCCATCTGTTCATTCACTTAATTGTTTAACATTTATTGAGGACCTACTGTGTGCCAGGCATGGTATAGAATGCTGATGCACTATAGGGAAAAAATTTTGCTTCCTGTTAAGTAAAAAAGACCTTTCCCAACATAACTGTAACCATGTGTGTTGTAAAAGCCCATCACTGCCTACAAAATATTTTATGCAGTATTTAATGCGTAAAAACAGCCTCTCCAGTGAGTGAGGTGATTCCACCATTGTTGGGATAATGGCTGAGATGCAGGCTTGGCGAAAGTCACCCAGCCAAGGATCCAGACCTCAAACCGGAGACTTCTTCCTCCCAATGCCATGCTGATGGCAAATACCTACTGATAATGACAACGAGGCTGTTAAATGTTCTCTGTGTAGGATGCTATGCCAATTGGAAGTGTGGTTTTTAGTCCATTCTCCTGCAGCCAAGGGTGCTAACTTTGCCTCTAGAAGCAGCAAAAAATTCGCGGGCACATATACTCATAAATACCTCCAGCTCATGGAGTGCTTGCTTCTGTGCATTAAGTCATTTGATCCTTATAACCAACCAGGGAAATTGGCACTGGAATCCTCTTGATCCTGCGCATGGGAGCACTGATATTCAGAGAGGTTAAGTCACTTGCCGGAGTTTACACAGCGAGGTACAAATGAAGTGCCCTGAGGGTTCAGAAGACAGCCACTTAATGGTTGGCCTGAAGAGGTAGGGGAACGCATCCAAACCCACAGAAGTGGCTGTGCCTCTGGTGGATGCTGCTAATTGACAAATGAAATGTCTGCATCAAGTGCGCGACACTGGGCAGGACTGACGTGGGGTGAGCATGGCAAAGTCCAGCCTTTGCCTCGCTCCATGTCTGGAAATAGAGCTTTGTGCGCCCCCACACCCGGGAACACAGAGACTTCCTATTCTCCATTGGCTCCCAGAGGACCCCGGGAAAGACCTTTTGTTCTCTGCCAAAATGGAACTGTTGGTGCCTGGTGCCACAGACCCAGGTCTCTTGTATAAAAATGAGAAAATGTCCCCTACTGTCACGGACCCTTTCTTCCCTCATGGCCAAGTAGGCTTCATAATATTTACTGCGGGAGATTATCGCAAGGAGTGAGTGAGATCGAGCGTGTGCAGTAGGCAACGCGGTGCACGGTACCCTGCAGGCTCTCAGAAATGTTGGAGATTACAGTGGCTGTGCGTAATAGGTTCGTTCCTCTGGAGATGTCCATTATGGCGGCGTTGGTGCAACAGCGTTCATCTATTCAGGTGGAAGAGCTGACTCACAAATCCCTGGAGGAATCGAGCCCACTTTGCGCCTTTGGCCCTGGTGGCGAGTGGATCCGCGGCGTGGGTTCCTCCAGATGCTGACTGTAGTACCAGCTCCTGGCACAACCCAACCCCCAAGTCCAGCAGCGTGTTAGGCAGCTGCCATCATTGTAGCGGGAAAACCAACTGGAACAGGCTCCTGGAGGAGAAGGTTTACGGGGGGCTCACAGTCAGAGGCTCAGTCCATAGTGGTGGAAAGGCGTGGTGGCAGCGCAGGCACCGGTCTGGGCAGGCATCAGGGTTTGTGGCAGACTACCGCATGGCATCATGGGGCAGGACGCAGAGAGACTCCCGGAACCACACGCCCATTGTAAACGCCCCCAAAGGCCCGCCCCCAGGGACCACTTCTGCAACCTCACAAAGGTCCTCAACCTCCACAAACAGCGCCACCAGCTGGGGACCAAGCATTAAAGCACGTGATCTTTGGGTGGTTGTTGTTGTTAGGTGCCGTCGAGTCGGTATCCGACTCATATCGACCCTCATAGGGTTTTCAATGGCTGACTGTTTCGGGATTGCCTTGGGAGTGGATTGCCAGGCCCTTCTCCCATTTTTCCAGTGCTGGGAATTGAACTTGGGACCTCAGAGACTGCAGCGCAGCGCTCTACCCACTGAGCCAAATCCCAGCCCTGATCTTTGGGGGACATTTTATAATCAAAGTGTGACATGTAGCTAACACTGAAAGCTTGGTTCTTGCCTGTGTTCTGGCTCCGTGTGGGGCTTCCTGATCCCTAGGGGCATCATTTGTGGGATGATTCCAAGACCCAGGTTCTTTCCAGCCTATGGTTTTGCTCGCTTGCAGCCGTAGCCCTGTGGCATCCAATCTCATCAGATCTCAGAAGCTAAGCAGGGTCGGGCCTGGTTAGTACTTGGATGGGAGACCGCCTGGGAACACCAGGTGCTGCAGGCTTGGGAGACGGACCTGGCAACCCACTCCCAAAAATCAATCCACCATTGAAGACCCTATGACCAGTAGAGAAGCACTGACAATAGTGTTTCGCCTGTTGTACATAGGGTCACTGTGAGTTGGACACCGACTTGACGGCACCTAACAACAAATGGTTTTGCTCCTTCCTTTGGGGCTTGGGATCTTTTGCATCTATCCAGAGGAGGAAGGAGAAAACATGGAGGAGTGGTGAGGGAGGGCCTCCTGGGCCAGAAGTGGCCAGCATCACTCTACCCACGTCCATTTCCTGCCTGGCAGTCACATGGTCACATCTAACTGTAAAGGAGGCCTACAGCCATAGCTCTGTGGCATCCGATCCTGTCAGATCTCAGAAGCTAAGCAGGGCCAGGCCTGGTTAGTCCTTGGTTGGGAGACCGCCTGGGAACACCAGGTGCTGTAGGCTTGGGAGAAGGACCCAGCAGCCCACTCCCTCAGAGAAGGTGAGTCCCGGGTCCAAGGTCAGGCAGCTGGAGTGGGCTTGTAGACTTGGACAGGTCAGCTTCTCTTACCCCAAAGCCTAAACCAAGGATGTCCAGGGTTTTCATGAGCTGTTCTTTTATTATCTGCTTCTTTGACAAGAATTCATGACAAAAGACTTTATTTCGGCTCCTGGTTCAGGAGGTGTGCCCTTGAGGGTCCCATCCGATGACAGCCTTCTGGCTGGCGGTGTCCCGAGGTGGCCCAGGACACCCCATTGCGAGAGCCGGGGAGGGAGCGCGTGTGTCTGTGCTCCTCTGGCCTCTCCTTCTTATGAAGCCATCCCAACACGTGAGCCGGGGACGCCCACACCGCGTCCAAGCCAGCATGAGGGCAGCCAGGGGCCTTCTTCATGCCCAGGACGCCGGCCAGGTCTTCCGTCTCCTCTCTCTGGGCTCCTGGGCAGCAGCTCCGTCCACTGAGAAATGAGGTCAGCCGGCCAGGGGAAGCACGCTTGGGCTCTTTATTGAATCCAATCATTTACATCTCATTGAACCCAATCAAATTAGCCACTTATCTCATTAGAATGGCCAAAGAGGGATCGCGTCAAGTGGTGGTAATTCAATAGGAAAGGAGCGGCCCCGGAGCACCGTGCCGGAGGATCCTGACACCCATCCGCAGGAGGTGGAAGTCTGACGCTCCCCTCTGCCCGCCACATTCAGGATGCCCTTCTTCAGACAGCCTTGCTGGGTGCTCCGCATTGGCAAAGGATGGGAAAACAGGAGTCCCGAGCCTTGCAGAGGGACAGTGGGAAGAGCTGGAAGAAGGGGAAGTGGGGGCATGGCACCTTGGGTTGCTGCTGTTGTTAGGTGTCATTGAGTCAGGTCCTACTCATCGTGACCCAATGTACCACAGAATGAAACACTCCCGACACTGTGCCATGCCGGGCACTGTCAGTGCTTCTCTGCCATTCATAGGGTTTTCGCTGGCTGATTGTTTTGGGAGTGGGCTGCAGGGTCCTTCTCCATTTTTGCAGCACTGGGCATTGAACCCAGGGCCTCAGAGCATACAGAGCCAGCTCTCTACCAACTGAGCTAACCAGGCCCCACCCTGCTGAGCTTCCAAAATCAGATGAGATGAGACACCACGGTGGCCTGGGTGTAGATGGTACCCTGGGGGAGAACTCTAATTTGAAGAGAGGGTGGTGTTTAAAAACCTGTGGTTTGGAGCTGTGAAACTCCAAAGCTCCCATGCTATGTGACTTTGGGAAAGTTACTGGACCTGTCAGAGTCTGGGTTTTCTCATCGTTCAGTGGGGAGTGGTAATATTTGCCACAGAGGGTTGCTGTGGCAACGTAAGCCACAGGTGGTGTTCTAGAGACAGCTGTTCCCTCTCCATTCTCTTGTAACCTTTCTCTTTACATCAAGGAGAAAGACTTCCTTTGGTGCTAGGCGGTCTAATGTTGCAGACTCTGCTTGATCCTTTCCTGGGTGTGTGGTGTTCCATCTCCTCTCTTTGTGCTCCTCGGAGGAAGCTCCCCTCTGCTGAGAAGTGAGGATGCTACTGAGAGATGGAACCCACCAGCTCTGCCATCCCTCCTAGCTGTGCAGTCTTGGATAAAGTGGCTGTACCACTCTGTGCATCAGTTTCTCATATGTAAAATGGGAATAACAATAGCACCCAACTCACAGGTTTGTTTTGAGTGTAAATGAGCTCACGAATGTAAAATGCTTAGTGTAACACCCAGTTCATAGTAAACAATAAATACTAGTTCCTGTTATTATTTTACTCAGTTGAGCCTCTTCCCTGCCATTTCCTATACTAGACCCTTATGCCTTCAGTATTCCACTAATTAGAACAACTTGTACTTTCAGACTGTGCTGTATTTTCTCTTGCCTCAGGACCTTTGCACATGCTTTTCTTCTGAGAGAAGAATTTGCCAGTCCTGGCCAACTCTTACTCATCTCTCAGGCCTTAGCTGTTACATTTCTTCTTCCTCCAAGAAGCCCGCACTGATTCATGTGCCCTTCCCTGTGATTTTTCACTATTGAAATATTTTAGAATTTGTTTTGCTCCTCTTCTAAGAAGCCTGGGAGCTTCACAGGGGGGCAAGATTGAAGATCCTGGTCTGTCTTGTTTTTTGTTTCTTTTCTTTTGCTCTTTTCTTTCCTTCCTCTCCCTCTCTCTCTCTCTCTCTCTCTCTCTCTCTCTCTCTCTCTCTCTCTCTCCATTTCTTCCTTTCTTTGCCTTGCTTTGCTTTCTCTTCCTTTTGTCAGAGTCTCACTCTGTAGTCCAGGCTGGCCTTATTCACAATCCTCCTGCCTCAGCCCCTTGCGTGCCGGGGTTCCAGGCTTTTGTCACCACGCCCAGCCTTCTTGTTTATTCTTGTGCCCCCAGCACCTTGCATGGTATCTGACACCTGGCCATGGTTTCCAGAGAGCTCACCAGGGACCCGAAATAACTTCACATGCACTGGCTCATTGAGTGTTCACAGCTTTCTGAGATAAGTTCGATTTATTATTAACAGGTTTATTGAAATATAGTTGATAGACAACAGACTATATGTACTTAAGTGTAAAATCTGATCAGTTTTAACATGTGTACACCTGGAAACACAAAACCATAATAAAGGTGCTGAACCTGTCCATCCTTGAGCCCTTTCATAATCCTTCCACTTTATCTCTTTGCAATACCACTGCCCACCACGGAAGATATGTTTGCATTTTCTAAAATTTTATGTACGTAAAATCATACAACACATACTCTTTTCTGTCTGACTGATTTCACACAGTATGATTATTTGGAGATTTATCTGTTCTTGTTGCACAAGTCTGTGTTCGTTCTTTTTTACTGATGAGTAATATTCCAATGTAGGGACATACCACAATCTGTTTATCCACTTACCTGCTGATGAATATTTGGTTATCTTCAGTTTGGGGCACAGGTTTAATTTTATGGAAACAGGTTTTATTTTTGTGGAGGTGGGTTTGCTCCCTTTTACCAATGAGTAAACTGAGGCAAGGAGTATATCAATTACTTATGGTAAATGGCAAAGCCTTGTGCACAGTCAGGTCCTACAGCTCCAGATCCCAACCTCTTTTTTCCTTCTGTACATGAAGGAAAGTTTCACCCTAAACAAAAATAGAGAAAATAGAACGAGACCTACTCAGAGATCTGTCACTCATTTCCAGCCATTCTGAACCCCTAATCAATATCACTGCCTCCTCCCTCCTAGACTTTAAACCGTGTTCACCGGAATATTTTAAAGTGAACCCTAGGCATCATGCTATCTTACTTCCACATATGTCAGCTTGCATCTCTCCCTTACTTGAACATTGAAAAATCTGTCATGGAAACTTGAGGCTTAGGCAAACATCAAGATAATAATATGACATTGTCCGTAGTTCCTCCTCAGCTTCAACAGTGTTCACCTCCTGGGCCATCTCGGTGCATGAAGTTCTCCTCTCCATTCTCCTTCCTCTCCCCTGCCAAGTATTTTGAAGCAAACCTCAGGCAGTTTGTAATTTTATCTGTAAATATGTCAGCAGGTTTTTTTTAATAAAAGACTCCTTGCCTCGTACGCCATTATCACACCTGAACATTTTACAGCCATTTCCTCTAGATCATCAAATATTCAGTTGACATTCACATCTCCTAGCTGTCTCGGGTTGTTTTATCACTGCTTCTTCTCTTCCCCCCCTCTCCTCAGCCCTCTCCCGCTCTCGTCTCTTTTCTTTTACATCTGCTGGAGTCAGACTGCAAACAAGGCCCATATGTTACAAGGGGTTGAGACCGCGCTGCGGTCTGTTTTTGTCTATCACGTCTCCCTCCGTCTCTGTCACTCTCTCTCTTTTTCCCTTGCAGTTTATTTGTTAGGGAAACCAGGCCATGGAGGTTGTATTTTACATAACATCCATGCCATGACCACTTTTACAAAATTAGTAAGTTCCATCCCTTCTGGTTCCCGTCTGCATCCACATGTTCCCGACCACGTCAAATATGTCTTAAGATTATTTTTCCTATCAGATCCACTCGAGGTCCCTTTCTGTCACATCGTGACACAATGGCTCTGGGACCTCACCTTCCCCTTTGTGCCAGGGCTGTGTCCAGACCCTGGGTCTGCAAGGCCCTGCTGGAAACCACCGGGTCCTGCTCCCTGTCCCAGTAAGGACTCTGTAAATAATCGTTTAGAGAATGAATGAGTCAGCGAACAGGTGAATGAATGGGTGTCAAGGAAGAAGCAGCACAGAGAGCAATGGCTTCTCAGGCTCCTGCAGCACTGGAGTGGAGTCTTTGGTCCAGACCAGAGGGCTTGCAGGGGTTGTATGCACACGTGTACACGCGGCACGAAAGACTCACGCAGAGACCCACACAAATAAAATGGTGACAATCAAGCACTTGAGGTCCTGAGCTCTGACTCCACGCTGCTCCGGACAGAATCCTAGCCTTGCTGCTCAGTCGCTAGCTGGATCTGCACACCTTCCCCGCCCTCCGAGTGCCTGCATCCCCTCTTCTGCGAAAGAGGACTTGCAGCAGTAGCCGTCCCTTGGGGCTGGTGTAAGGACAAACCGTATATTCTTAAATCTAATCTACACCCTTCCACTGTGTTTGTTGTTGTTGTTGTTGTTAGGTGCTGTCAAGTCGGTATCCGACTCATAGCGACCCTCTGTACAACTGGGGAAACACTATTGTCAGTGCTTCTCTGCTGCTCATAGGGTTTTCAATGGCAGATTGATTTTTGGGAGGGGGTTGCCAGCTCCTTCTCCCAAACCTACAGCTTCTGGTGTTCCCAGGTGGTCTCCCATCCAGGTGCTAACCAGGCCCGACCCTGCTTAGCTTCTGAGATCTGACGGGATCGGATGGTACAGGGCTACAGCTGCAGGCCCCACTGTGTTTAGACAACTAAAAAGTCAGATCCTGATTAGAATCTCATGAGGACTCAGTTTGCGGTAGAGAGCAAGAAGATGAAAGGGTGCGGAGTAGATTCGAGAACGTGCAGTGACGCCTTGGTTCATGCAAAGTGCTTGGAACTGCGCCTGGCATGTTATGAGCTGTCAAGAAATGTTGGCTCCAATCATGATAACTGTTGTTGTTAGGTGCCATTGAGTCAGGTCCAACTCACAGTGACCCTAAGTACAGCAGGAGGAATCACTATCCAACACTGTGCCATGCACACAAACTTTTTATGTTTGAGCCCATTGTTGCAGCCACTGTGTTTCTTCTTATTTGGACTCATGTCACACCAGCAAAAGGAGGTCCCAGGGGCTTTACTCCATTCTTGTTATGAAGGTTGATTCTACTTTGAGGAGGCAACTTTTCCCCAGTTGTTTCTTGAATGCCTTCCAGCCTAGGGGGCTCATTTTCTGGCACTCTATGTGACAGTGCTTCTCTGCTATTCATGGGGTTTTTAATGGCTAATTATTCCAGGACTGGGCTGCCAGGTCCTTCTCTCTGGTCTGTCTTAGTCTGGAAGCTCAGCTAAAACCTGTCCACCATGGGTGGCCCTTCTGATATCTGAGATACTGGTGGCATAATTTTCAGCATCACAGCAACACGCAAGCCCCACAGCACGACATGTTGACAGACATATGCGGGAAGAATGATAGTGTTATTAACAGGGTGGGCGGGGAGGAGGCCTGGCAGGGCCCATGGACCCCTGCCAGAGCTTTGCAGAGCTCTGGGGCACCCTCTGGCTCCAATGACGCCCCAAAGCTTGTCTGTCCATTCTCCCTTTACTTGGGGTCACCTCCGCCACCAGACCTCCTGAGATGCCATCTTGCCGTGGGCTGTATACAGGAGGTCACCATGTGGGCAGAAAACCAGGAAGTCGCACTCCTGTCCTGTCCTGATTAAGTTAGAAAAGACCCTGGATCCATGCCCAGCCCTTCTCCGGGGCCCCCAGGCACCGTCTTGCAAACATGAGCCAACTCAGAGCCGATGGTGTGTTTTGAAACCCGAGCCCCGAATCCTATCTCCTGCGACTTGGCTGCCCGAACCAAGTCCATCTGCTAGAAGCAATTAAGAAATTACAGCCTGACACAGGAAATCACGCTGGGGAAAGTGGCTTCAGGGTGCCATTAAATATTCACATCCCACCGGGCACTGTCACAACACTGGGACGGAGTCTTGGTCGCTGAATCTGGAAGCACAGAGCAAAACCAGCCACCTGAAACCCCAAGGGCTTTTTGTTAATAATGAGATCACTCTGGCCAGGGTCTTTCGTGGGCTTCTTCCTTGTTGGGCACTGCATTCTCTTAAATTTTATGTTTTCCACGATTTTCTCTTCAGAATCCCTCTGGGAGGTTGGCTGGATCGTTCCCATTTTACAGACAGGGAAGATGAGGCTTGGAGAAGTTCAGTCGCATGCAAGATATTCACAGAGCTGGGATTCGAACTTGCTTCTGTGCAGGGCCTTTAGCTGCCCCACTCAGCAGCGTCTCGGTGGGATATAGCCATTGCATAGGAGGTCTTGCATATGAAGCTCCCAGCGCTTGCTCAGCTGGTTGTCTTCCCGCAGTAGGACACGCCTGCAGCTCTCAAAATGCTTTCGTTCCAAAGATAAAGTCAATATGCAGAAAAACTGCATTGCAGATCTATAAGGGGGAGGAATCTGTGCTAATGTCATGGCTAATGTCTAAAGACATTTTCATAGAGACAACTATATCTATACAAATATATGTAAAAATATGTATGCCTGCAGCTGTAGCACTGTGGCTTCCAATCCCATCAGATCTGGGAAGCTAAGCAGGGTCGGCCTGGTTAGTAGTGGATGGAAGACTGCCTGGGAACACCAGATGCTGTAGGTTTGGGAGGAGGACCCAGTAACCCACATCCAGAAAAGAATCAGCCATTGAAAACCCTATGAATAGCAGAGAAGCACTAACAATACTGCATCGCCTATTGTATGGAGGGTCGCTATGAGTCGGATACCGACTTGACGGCACCTAACAGCAACAGGAGACACACACACACACACACACACACACACACACACACACAGATTATCAGCCTTGAGATAGATACTTTTACTTTTACTTTATTTTGTTTATTTTTTGCAGTGCTGGCCGGGCATCAAATTCAGTGCCTTGCACCTGCTAGGCAAGTGCTGTACCACTGAGCTACATCCCCAGTCATATAAATTTTTTAAAAAACTTTTCAAATTTCTCTGTCTTGGTATCGAACAGGTGTTGGTTTGCTATCCTAAATGCGTATGTCTGACCTCTCTCATTCCAGCCATGATTTCCTCTCCCACCCCCAGTTCTTTCTTACTTACGGTTTTCTCCCGAGTTTAGACCGTTTTGGAAACCAGAATATCCTGACCACACACGCACGCACGCACGCGCGTGCGCGCCCTCCTGGCCTGGAGTAGCAGGGTGCGTGGACTCATCTTTGACTAATTGGCTGGCAGTGTGTAAGCAGCGCCAGCAGAGCACTGGAATTCTGCGTGGGACCGTAAGCCAGAAAAACCTGTTTTTGCTTGCACGTGGTTCCCAGGCAACCATTTCTTCGTATGTCTGGGCCTGTGGCCATGTAGGCAGTGAGAGGAGACCGTAATACCAGTGGTCTGCAGGTACGTGGCCTTGATGAGAGAGGAGGCGTGGTCTTCTTATCTGCGTCTCTTCTCTGGAGTCCTTTGGGGTGTTTAGGTTATAAACCAGTGGATCTTCAGCTGGCTTTGTTAGAGAAAAAGAAAAGATGCGATGGACAGCTCGGAGGGGACCTGAGGGAGACGCTGACTCACCTGGAAGCCTTAAAGGTGGGAGGACCCGCTCACACCGC